>LUGF01057717.1:17249-47999 GCA_001625245.1 Calycopis cecrops | reverse complement strand
TCTCCCCACCTCTAACGGAGGGGAGCAGCTCACGCGCGGCAGCTAAAAAGTGGCCGACACGGGTCATGAGCTAGAAGAGCTCTATGAGCTATCATGACTGGGGGGCCCGGACCCCCATTATAATATTAGTAGTATTATGTCGCTCCCGTTTTCACGCATATAGTCTATCCCAAGGTATACAGTTTTAGGAATGACTAATACAACTACATATTATGTATTCTTTATGCTACTCCAGGCAATAGTCATAATCTGTACAAGATTTCATCCAAAGCACAGAAATATACTTAATCTTATTTTTACCATAGTTATCGTACTATACAACTGCCTAAGGTACGATAATTACTATGACACTAGGACTCTACGAAGATACATAGAGTCCTAGTGTCATGACTCATGACCTTGGACTGAATAGTGTAACTTGTAGCAGACACTAGAAGAGAAGACTAGTAGGTAGGAAAATGACATTAATGAATGGTGTTTTTGTAACGGTACCTTGCCTCCATGGGAGTTAGCCGCCGCCACTTCCGACTGGATCTGCAGTCTCGTCTTCGTCAGATCGAACGGGTACGTCCCTGAAATGTGCTTCGAATTGTATTGGGCTATGTACAGAATACTACAGGATACCCGCAACTTAGCTTACGTGAATCTTCGTCGTCGTCGTCTTTTTTTACCGCAGTCGGTTAAAAAGTAATCTGCAGCCTTAGGGTCAATTCACACCAAAAGCGCAGCGAAACGGAGCGCAGTTTGTGTGTCATATGAATTTCAACTTTATAACATTTACTATAATACTTATTATCGCATGAGAAACTCGAACGAGACGAAAGATTCCCGCGAAGTCGCTGGAATGCGCGAGAAGTCGCTGGAATGCTCCAGAAGTCGCGAGAATTCGATAATAAGTTCTATAGCAATGAAAATAAAGTTGAAATTCATATGACACATAAACTGCGCTCTGATTCGCTGCGCTTCGCCGCGCTTTTGGTGTGAATTGACCCTTAGTATTTATTAATCAGTGAAATGAATACATTTGCTGGCCAAACTCGTTGTATTGCAGCCGAATTAGGCGCGACCAGCGTCGGATTATGCTCTGATTAGGGAATTAGAGACCTTGGAGTGAAGGGAGCGCTTTTATGGAAACAATAATGATCTTAAGGCCCGTAAGGCTTGCGGGGCTTAGCGGAGATGTAGCCCCCTGAACGCCCACCTGGATTCGCCGCTGGGCACGACCAGAGAGTAACCACTCACATGATTTGCGTTTCATGGAGAGGAGAGAACAAGTCTCCATTTTCTTTGTCTATGGGCGTCAGTGGGCCTCTTTGATTTTTCTCCTCTTTATAGTATAAAAAGACTCAGCCAGTTCCGAGTCCGACTCGCACACCGAGTATTCGTACCGAGAGGTACGAGCGAATAAACTCACATACTTATTAGCTGACGTATATTTTATATTTCCTATAAGGCAGGGTTTCTTAATGGTCATGAACCCCTAAGTCGTCCGTAGCATGTATCAGGGGTCCGCGCATTCTTTTCGTGCACGAGCCCGCAGTTGGCATAGACCATTTCCTAATTAAAAAGTTCGTAAAGAATTACTTCAGTTTTGATAATGGTCGGCGATTGCAATAAAAAGAAACCCTGCTATAATATTTCCGTATAGCCTTAAAGATACGTAACGCTTAAAAGCTAAAAATAAATAAGGAGGTACCCGCTTCTGCAGCCCAGGAGGCGAGGACGGCCACCCCGTAGCGCACCGCGACCGAGTCGCTGGTGGGCGTGGGCGCGGTGCCGTAGATTGCCATTGGATCACCTCACCAGCTGACCAGACCCCATGCCACCTGAAACAATATACCATTGTACATATACTCTATAGTCTATACTAAAACTAAGGTGCTGATAAACTTGAGCATTCACATGTAATGAGCATTCATGCGATTGTTCCATACAGAAAAATAAACGTGAGCATTCCAGCGAGCATTGCTTCGAGTTTTTTGCCGAGCCACGCTTCGGTCATAGTTCCGCGTTCCCGTTCCCCGTCACTAGAATGCTCGTGAAAATGTTCATAGCTATGTTTGGCTCTATGCTTGGCTCGGCGCGTTGTTCCGTTCGACAAATATAAAAATTGCGAATGCTCGATGTTCTGTTACAAATGAATGCTCAAGTCTATCAGCATTCAGCACCTTTAAATTATATTAGCGAAGCCTAGAGGACGACATAGACGCAGTTTTACCGACGGGACTGTCTCGTAGTCTTGTGGTAAGCATGCTCAACCGCAGAACGGGGTTCGCATCTCGGGTCGGACCAAAAAGTGTTACTGGGATTATTCCATTTTTAATAACAGTCCGGAGTCAGGAAGTTGGCGATGGTACAGCCCCGTGTTAGTCTTGGGCCTGATTTCTCTCCGTGTCGGACTGCCGTCCCATCGGGAAATGAGAATATGAGAATAGGAACTTGGGGGAATGGGGAGTACCCTTGTATCTGCAGTCTGCACGCACACTTGTGCACTATATTATGTCCTGCTCAGATGGCTCGTCTCTATAGAGACGGCCGCCATAGCTGGCGTCGTTCAGCTAGAACGATATTATTTGTTTTATTTTACAGGCCAAATAAATAAAAATTAAATATCACTTACAGAGAAGTGAAGAGGCTGTCGGAGAAAAGAATGGCAAGTGAAGAAAAGAGCCCTCTTAAGTTAATGACGATGATGATGTTTTATAAAGAGGTAAGTTAATGGATTTGTAGGGGGTAAACTTCGGAAATACTGATCCGATCATGTAAAATACTTTCACTATCAGGAAGATTATACTATTCCAAATCAAAATGTTTTTATTCAAAATAGAATTAAAAAAATTGCTTTTTGAACGTCAAAAAATTACATCTACCGCCGCGCCGGTTCAACGGTCAACCCTAGCCCTGCCCTGATAAGAACCGGTAAAACAAACTCAGCGGGCCTCATGAATTAAAGATTTATCTAAAAATATACACTAATACATTCTTATTATATTATATACAATACAAAATTTTATTTACATTTATTTTTGTACAGAAGTAGCCTGGGGGGAGTGTACCTACTATTCGCAAGATGTGGTATCTGTCATAAAATCACTTACTTTGTAATATCCCTTACCACACAAGAGTTTCTTAACTACTTTTTTTAAATTTATTGATTGAAAGTTTTTGAACGCTTTCTGGGATCTTATTGCAGAGGCGTATACATTGATCCCGAAAGGAATTCTTTACTCTGCTTAGTCTATGAAATGGTACTTACATCTAATTTGTGCCTGTTCCTAGTATTTCTATCATGATTAGCACTTTTCGTATTGAATTCAATAGTACTCTTTCGTACATACTAAACATTTTCTAAAATGTATTGAGAGTGAACAGTATCTGTATCAGTCTCTCAATCAATCTCAGTATCAGTATCCTAACTTCCTTAAATTACTCTCTAATTCATGTAGTAGGCTGTTTATTTGATTTCTGAACGACATGACGAACATCAAATGCTTGACAGGTAGGAGTAGTTTCTATGCGAAATTGTTGTTTTTACTATATTCCTAGCATTTTTTTCATATTTACTCACCTTTTAAACCTTCCTTAAACTTCCACAATTAATTTAAAACCAAAATTAGCCAAATTGGTTCAGCCGTTTTCGAGTTTTAGAGAGTCTAACGAACAGCAATTTATTTTTATATGTATAGATTATACTTTTTACTACTAGCTATGCCCGGTTTTATCCGTGTCAAATCCTAATGGATTCATTCTTTTTTTTGGGATCTAACGCTTAACGAAGTTGGCACGAGTCGGGCAGTAGATTAAATAGTGTCTGAAAACAATTTGATACAGGCTCTGCTTTAGCTTAATCCCACGCTGTTTTTAATGATTTAATCAAAATCAGGTTTTAATGACACTTCGTTTTCGAATGATGTGTGATTATAAAAGTTAAACGATTTCATTAACAGTCAGTTAGTGGTGATAACGGAGATAAGAGATCATAAAGTCGGCGTTGCAGGACCGCCTTATTAACTTGAACACTAGTTGTGCCCCGCGGATACACCCGCGATGATAAATTGTAAAATATCTACACTAACGTATTTATTATTATTCATGTTTACGGGATAAAAAAGTACTTATATTTAAGTAGGTACTACACGCACGCGGTAAGTTGGGATCTGGCAAAAATTCCATTCCCCGCTCTCTACCACCGCACCACCCCCTATTTCGCCATATTAGGGCGACATCGGGGAAAGTGCGGGGATAGAGAGCATTCTTTACATTCTTGCCAGCTCCAAATTTGCCGCGTCCGTGTAGTACCTATTATTTATAGTTAAAAATTATACTTTAAAATTAGCATGAATATTCCGAAAATTTTTTGTCATACAACTAAATTAATTTAAACGGATCCTCTTTCTTGTATAGATTCTAACCTTTAAGGGGTTTTCGCATTATTACTATGTTTTTTAAGAATAAAAGCATAAGTCTAAGAAACCAATAATGTAGATCATATTATGTGTATAATGTACATACATAATATATCCTTTTGGCTCTAAGCAATGTCGCTTAATAATTAATGCTAAAATACGGTCGAGTTTAGAGCCAAAACTTGGCACTCGAATATATTCTGGACTAAGGCCAGACGTCCGCCGTCCGGTCTAGCTTTGTAGCTGAGTGCATCTCAAGAATGTTTGCAAATGAAGTCTAAAATGTATTCAGTATTGCACGTGGAACTGATATAATATAATCATTTTTATCCATTTTTATAGTATGAGGAGGAAAACGTAGAGCAATCGGGCCCTTTTGGTAAGTAGGTACTCCTATGTGATCCGCTCTCTTGCCCCTTTCAAGGAGAAATTCTCGAACTGCACAAAGTACGACCACGAGGCTTTTTAGGTGAAATGATAACGAGAGGTAGCGCTCCGCTCGTGCCGACCAAATTGGGCTGCAATCCTGGTAATCCCTCTTACAAAATTTATAACCTGTCCCGAGGTGTCATTGGCTGCTTTTTTGAGAAACCCCGGATGAGGAGTCCTGATCTGCAGCTGCGCATTCATCCAACTATCGCAGTGTATAATTCTATCCATCTGTAGATAGATACAGGTACATAATCAAATCTTAATACGCTATTCACGTATTGCAACCTATACCTATAGGGCTTGTCTTTTATTTAACAGCATATGTCCTAGTATAAAAAAAACCCCTAATTAGTGTTATTATGTTGGTGGCACTGACTTGTACCAACTTAGTAATGCGCTACATGACTTTGCACTTCGGCAGGCTTCCAAGAACTTGCGAGTCGAAACCTTTGTACCAAATTCAATATAAAATAATTTGCCATTTCACCATTCGTCGTATTTACATTAACATAAATATGATCAAGTGAAGCAGCCAAGCGCGTTCGTACTTGTATATCCAATTGTGTTCTATTTTACGTCCCAGATATTGGACGATATCCAACACGTCTTGTGCCTTTATTTGATAGAAATACAAAGTGTATAAGTATTTCGATAATATATTATAAATAAGAAGAAAACATAGATTTTTTTTGTTGAAGCCTTTTTCTTGACTACTTACCAGTTTTTATTTAATTTTTATTTATTAAAAAAACCAACAGCGTTACAGACAATACATAATAAATAACAATAACAAATAAAGTAAGGCCAATAACAGGTTTCCCTTCATAATTTTTTATGAACTAAAATATAAATTATTTTGTTTAATATTATTTTATATAAATAACCAAACGCTTGTATAGTATATAAGTGAGTGCAGAGCATTCGATTGCTTATTGGAACTATATATTTCATTTGTGAAAATATCTTTCATAGATATTGAATAATATTGATTCATAAATCAACGGGAAAGTCAAAAAGAGTGTTTTTAAATGAAAATTTATGATTTGTTTCTATCGAAGCAAATTTCTTTAATCGTGTTTCGACTTTCGATGACTACAGCCGAATGCAGTAATTTGTAAACATTAATCACACATAAAAAATATGATAATTAATGATTTTCAAAGATCAAATTTTGAAAATACGTGAGAACACATTGACAAATTTGAAGCCCATTTCGCCTTAAACTTAAATGTAAATGCGTTGCGAGCCTTCAGCCCATCCTCCCAATGGGCCACTGGTTACGCAAGAACCGCACACAACAGCGTTGACATCATGTGAACGAGAGGACCTTCCCAGTAGTTCCAGTCCAATTCAGCACGTCTTCCTTTGCCGCAGATGGTAGCAGACGCTCACAAACTGGCACATTAAAGATACTTGTAGTTCAGTGTTACGTGTAACGTACATTGTTAATTAGGCCAATTGTAATAAGTGGAAAAATAAACAAAATTTGAACGTCACGAAAAAACGCAAAAACGTTCACGAACAAAAAAACTAGCGCCATGATTCGTCAGAAATATGTCGACTCATATCTATGATCATCTGAGAATATGAATAACTTTTTTATAGTATAAGGGGGCAAACGAGCAGTCGGACAATTTTCATGACTACCGACTATTTTTATTATTTTTATACTCCACGCGGACAAAGTCGCGGGCACAGCTAGTTTATTATTAGTAGCAAATAGCTGAGGAATTACGTACGAGGAGCTTAAGAGATTAGCAGAGGACAGGGACATTTGGAAAAGACTCCACCGATAAGAGCTGTGCTCTGAAGTAAGAAGTAGAAGAACTGTGTTACGTCTCATACGCTGTAGTAGGAAACAGATATAACATACACAGTACACACATACGATCAAAAACATAACCCGTTTTCTGATACGTTGGGCTAAAATACACATCTGTATAAATGAACAAATCAAAAGGAAAAATAGAAATGTTTCTTTTAAATCGTAAAGTAAAAAAGTCATAAAATAGTTTATGAGCATGATATAAAATAATATAACGATAAAAATATCATCATCATGATCATCAGCCGGAGGTCGTCCACTGCAGCTATGTCCAGCAGATGGACATAGCCCATGGGCCTCTCCCATAGATATAAAATATCATGCGTTATCTCCGGTGCAGGATAAGAGCCCCTTCACACTAGCGTCTGTTCAGCGTAGGCGTTCGATGAACGTACGCGCAGCGCAGACGCCGCGACAACGCGACGCGCGCGTCTCGTTGTCGCGGCGTCTTTGCTAGACCACATGAGAACGCGGCGCATGCGCCGCGCGTACGCGACGCATACGCCGCGGTACTGCGGTGTCATTAACGTTAACGCAGCGTACAATTAACTGTAGAGGAAAAGTTGCGACAACGCGACGCGCGCGTCGCGTTGTCGCGGCGTCTGTGCTGCGCATACGTTCATCGAACGCCTACGCTGAACAGACGCTAGTGTGAAGGGGCTCTAAGATGACGGACGAATTGAGAATGTACTCAACAGTCTTTTTGTATTTACTGCTTGCTTTACAGCAAATTTATTTTTGTAATTTGCTGGAATGCTACTGAAACGTAGTAAAATACATAAATAAACCGGGATAAAATGCGATAAAGTTGTTTTTCCATCCATCCAATCCAAAGCTCATTTTGCAAATTGAGAAAAATCAGCCATTCCCAAAAGCCAAACGACCAAATCACGAATTTAATTTTGAGGTGTAGACGTAGTTTCTGCTGTTAGTATTTTAGTTATGACGTTTAGAATTAGCCACAGGAGCTTGGCTCGCTTGTAATCCGACAACTTTTTGACAATTCGGTTCGGAAATATTTTTTGAAATCTAAATGGTTGAAATAAAAATTATTTTTATAAACTATACGCGAAACAAGTGGGGAGCTTTAGCTAGATATTACATATCAATGCGAAAGTTTGTACTTATGTATTACTACTCTTTCACATAAAAAGTATACAGATTTGGATAAAAGGCACAGATCCAGATTAGGTACAATCTAGGATAAATGATAAAACTACCTACTTTTAATCCCGAAAAATGGAAATATATGGGTACAGTTAGTAACTAACTAAATAATTACAAAGCTAATAAAATATAATTGTTTCGTGGTTTTTTGTCATCAGTATAATATTGGTGCAGACCTTACAATTATCAATGATATACATTTTTCACAAACCAACCAGTATCATAACTGTTCGAAATTTAAGTACCTACCTACTAGTCGGTTTATGTAAGTATAATATAGGAGGTAAGTACTTAAGTAGTACTAATCTGTATTATATTTTGATTCATATCTACATATCGCTTCCAATTTAAGTAGGTACACATTTGACCTCCTAATCGCTCTGATGCAATAAATATTAAACGATAAATAATTCAAATATTACAATGATACATTATTGTAACCAACGTACAATTGTTTAAGCCTTTGTTCTATTCTTAAGAGCAATCTATTGTTTGTGTAACCTTTGAAATATTTAACAGCATCGAGGGCAAACGCTGCTGTTAAGATTAAAAAAAAACTTAAATTTTACCAACATGATATTATTATAGTTTCTCATTAGTGAAACTTAACTGATTGTTGCATATTTTTATACCTGTTATTTCCTAAGTGTTATGACAATTGTTTGATTCCCAAATAAAATAAAAATAAAATAAAATATACTTACAGAAGTAGGTATAGGTACGTACAACGCAACGTCGGAAACTGAGTCCACAGAGCAAAGTAATATACTGGGAATAGAGAGCCATCTCATGGCTTTTTTTTGCCAACCAATTTGATCTTAGGGCGACCTCTGAAAACGTTTCACCGCAACTTTTAAAATCAATACCTACGTATAGATAGTATAGTATATTAAACCCTTCTATTTTAATTTTAAGTCCCGGTTTCACCAGTCCCGACCAGTACTAATTACTATGAAACATTTAATTTTGCATAGCAATTACCACTAGCCGGGGCTGGTGAAACCGGGCCTTAATTTGTACTTTACCTTATAATTACGCACGCAATACTTTCAGGCCAGGCTGATGGCACAAACACTAGTTTCAGTACAAAGTATTGTATGCCTAACCGTAATAAAGGATGAATGTGAAATAAAAAACAATTTATTTCTTATTTTTATTGTGCATATGTTTGTTAAAATACATTTGAGCTTTATTTTTAGTTCCATCCTCCCCTTCATACTTTAATTTTCCACATAAAATCCGATTAATAGATCTACACCAACTGTATGAAATTACATTTACAGACATGTCTTCAAAATAACGTTTTAATGCATCTTTATGCCTAAGGCACCTAAAAACATTGAAGTTTACTAGTATAATTGTAAGTAAATATAAGTGTCCAATATCACTAAACTTAACTAATAGCGTCCAAATTATCGCAAAAAACACAAACAGGTTGCCGGCTTATCTAGCGGAGCAAAGCTCAACGATAGATATGCAAAGCCACTAGAACTTGGTTTTAGCAAAACGATATTCTTCACGCAATTACGGAGGAGTAGCTACTCAACTCAACGAAAAAGCAGTGCACTGTGCAGAATAACATAAAATGCAGAAGGGTCGCACGCGCAACGATACGGCCATTTGCAATTTGCATTGTGTGTTCTGCAATGTCAGTTGCCAGTTGTCAAATTGATTTTAAAACTGTCGATCAAACTTTTATAAATTAAACTATTTTTATTTAGATGTTCTTAGAAAAAACACTAGTAATTTTCTGAATGCATGTAAAAATATAATTTTAATTTAAATGGAATTATTATTTTTTTCGATTTCGGCTGAATGCCAACGCCATCTAGTTTGTTTAATACATATTATTTTGTTATGAAATTTTGCGGTGGAACGTTCAGAGATAGCGTTAAAAATTGATTTATCTCCCGTCTTCCAAGTTACCACCCCCTGACTGAGTCTGTTGAGACTTGATACTTGATAGTAAATTATACGCATGTACTAATTGGAAGTGCTAAATGTATTTCAAATACATATTTGTGTCTCGCTCACTCGTACTGAAACTGAAACATTGTTCTTTATCGTCGCAAAGTTTTTTTTTTTAATTAAGTATTAAAAAATTATAGATATGTTTTTTTAATTATTACTTTCTTATTGTGCTTTTAGTATTGTAGGATTTTTAATATAAGAAGATATACATAAGTGTGATTGTGAACAGTACAAATCTACTACAAATCGTATCACTACCGTGTACCACGACCTGCTTTCTATGAATGGCTAAATGTGTTTGCGAAAATGCAGTAGATGGTCTTTTATGCGATCTTGGTAACTAGATAATATCGATACAAATCTAAGAATTTAATATGCTATATAACACGTTTTTATTGCCTACTAGTCGACCCGACAGCCGATGTCTTGGCAAAATATGTTGTCGTGGTAACGTGTAATGTTATTTGGCCTGATTGTCAATCCGTCATTTTGTCCGACAATAGTGTATTTCAAGTTGAGATACCGACTGCAGCATTATAAATATTGATAAATTATTGTAGCCATTGTTACCGAGGAGTAAACCTATACAATAAAAAAGGTTTCATCAAAATCCGTCCAGTAGTTTTTGCGTGAAAACCGCGCAAGACACATAGGTACAAAATGACGTCTTCTACAGTTTTATTATATGTATAGAAAAGTATCTTTAAGACCAGGTCAGCACATAGTAAATTTATAGACATGCAATAAGCAGTAAGGAATATAGCAAATTATCAAGGTTCATAAAATTTAAGAAGAAGAAGTTTTAATTTATCGTTCGATATATGGAGGATATAGGTAGGGTTAAGGCCTTTGTAGCTGCAGTTAACAATATGGGGCTAATAAACATCCGGCTCAACTCTCACATGAGAATAAGCAGGTGCGTTGCTATTTGACCCTTAAACCTTTTAGCACAGATTACTTTTTTGACTATTAAAATTAAATTTTAGGAAAAGGTAGTGACACGCTAAATATACCTCTGTTTAAAGAGCCGGCACGACCCAGGAGGTACCTCTCGCTTAGGGTGCCTACTGCTTACATATAAAAGCAGGTTACCGGCGCCGACAATACCTGCTCGAGTCGTTAGTTATGCATACTAGACACACATTATGCAGTAGGGTGTTGGACTCACTAAGGTTGGTCCACGTCCTTATATCAGATTTGATAAAGCACAGATTGTCACTAAAGCATTTATTAATCTCTGGCCAAAGTACAAGGATACCGTCCAAGGCAAGATACAATAGGTACTTTTTGCGTTAATCGGAACAATAAAATAATTATAAATCATCAGGTACTTTTAATAAGATAAGACATCAGTATAAAGTATAAACCAGTAAAGCAATAATTCCTGTGTCACCGCTTTCTGTGCCTTATTCTTTATTTATAGTTTTTATTTATTCTTTATTTATAGTCTGGCTTAAAACTGTCGTGACTGCAATGTGCGGTCAGCCTTAGTACGTTGACGGGAAAGCTGCCGATAAAGAACCAGACATGAATACTTAGATCTTGACTTTCATTTTGAAACATTTAGGAGTCATGTTGTTTTCATCTACAAAATTAAGTGTTTTGCTATTTATATTTCGTCTTTATCCCGTTTTAATATCTATCAGTAATCAGTTTGAATCAGGTTTGCCTGTGTACATTGACAATGATTAGTGTTTTCCAATTAGGTTCCCGTTCTAATGAAAACTTCGCAGCGTGTACGAGTTTGCATAAAGATATTTGGGAACCGCTGACTTCTACACTCTAGTAATTAGAGTTGTAAATTACATAGCAGCGTTTTTAACTCTAATATTTACCTAAGAATTAATTTATCACGACAAACCATATTTGACAAAGCATTAAGTAATGAGAAATGCCAACATCAATAAGAAGTACCTACCTAATGGAACTATACTTCACGTATCTATTTAGAAATTTATTTTAATTTAATATTTAAAAATTTCTTTATTATAAGTACTTGTTAGAGACTTTCATACATACTGTAGTTACTTTACGGGTGTTAACACGATGAAATATTTATTAAAGGTACCTAGCTAAAACATAATATATACCTACCTTTACTCGACGTTTCGGCCGGGTTACACCGGCTGTGACCACGGCTGATCTTTAATAAATATTTGATCGTGTTAAAACACGCAATGTAACTACAAAATGTTATTTAATTTATCAGTTTATTATTATGAACGTGCTCGGTGGTCTATAAACATTGTGTAGAATATTATTATGTATTCGGTTCATTGCGATCTGCATTGAGCATGCGTGGAGTTTGCCCTCCCCGTCTCACCTACATTTATAAGAGGTCCGAACTCCGAACAACGTTTGTAGGGCCGATTTTGTTATGTCATGCTGTTTTTTAGAACTAAAACAGCTGATTCTATTTAACTATTTATATAACACATTACGTCTAACAAGGTCATTATATTTTTAATTTTTAAATTATTACCTAATTATTTTGCCATCATAATATTATATTTTAAAGAATTATATTAACAAACAAATAGTAAACTTACCGTGATTATAAGTCGAAAAGCTGACTCACAGATTCTAACTCGCAAATTACTTTTTTAACACTCGGTAGCTACAGCGAACAATGTAAACATTGAGCTGTTGTATCTGTGACAAATAATTACATCACTTCGTACTTGAAATATTAGAGGAGGACAAAAGATGTGTTTACACGAAAGTTAGAAAGGGTGGAAAGTGGCCGCGTTCGCTCCAATTTCGCGGTTGTGGCGCGAAAGAGCGCGACAGAGGACAGACGCGGCGTCCGGCTCACATCGCTACCGACTTGTGACTATCCCTGATCTCATTCGAACACTGAATATCTGAATTGTGACGTCAAAAGAAAGACCCTAATTATCTATGTAGTCCTACTATATAGTATATGCGCGTACGTAAGTATGCGATGACGTCATTTCATTCATTCGGCACGCCCCGCTAAACTTTCATTCAATCAACTCCAAGTGCAACAGGAATGCGTTGAATAATCAAGGTCGTAGTCTATATCTTTAATGCATGTAAAATTTGTTATTGAGGAAAGTGAACAATTTATATCGTAATATGTATTATCTGTAGTTCTATAGGGCACAGATAATTGAAATTAAAGAAATATGACTTAACCTGGATAAATTAGGCACCTGCATTTGATGAGGGCGTGAGTGCAGCACTACATATAGCATACATTAACGAACGCATTCGTATATCAAATAATCAAAAATACTTTCAAATTGAAGGTGTCAGTTAAGATTGATCTATCCACCACACATTTAATAGTAGAGTCAGAAATCTATTGCAACGTAGTGACTGCAAGTAAAGAGATTTAAGGAAATAAAACACAAAAAAATATCTACCAGCGTGGGGTCTTTGAATATCTACTGATAAAATACATACGTATAAAGTAAATAAAATTATATTCTATGGAAATAGTCACCTACATAAAAAAAAAGCAAGAGTTTTGAGAACCACTGGTTTAAGCATAGGAATACATACCTACATATCCTTCTTATAAAAAAAGTGAGCTTAAAATTTGGAAGGTTATATCTACTTATATATAACAATGCATCCTAAGCAAAATAATATTTCGTCAATTCTTTTATCGCTATATTGAATTTTACCCGCCCCCCTTCCACTGATTAGATAAAGTGACTCGAGGCAATTCCGATAGCAATACATTTAGAAATTAAAAGATAGCGGGTAATATTATAACTAATATTAGTGCGCATTGCCAACGCCGGATCTAGGTGGGGGGATAGGGGCCCTGCAAGGCTTGAGGGCCTTAACGGCAAGGTAGCAGTTTCTTCGGGGCGGGAATATCCTGTACCTTTTTTTGTTTACGCAGGGGAATACATTTTCGTATAATACCTAGGAGCCCGAGTAGCCCCGGGACCTATGTTGGACTCGACATTTAGTGCCTCACTGCGGGTTCCTTCAACCGCTATATTTGGAGGGTCCCAAATCTGCAGGCAACAGAATCTCTCCAGCGACCGGCTGGCCTCGGTGAAGAGGCCAG
Source organism: Calycopis cecrops (assembly GCA_001625245.1). Lineage (NCBI taxonomy): Eukaryota > Metazoa > Arthropoda > Insecta > Lepidoptera > Lycaenidae > Calycopis > Calycopis cecrops. The sequence goes on along the minus strand of LUGF01057717.1, from coordinate 34,150 downwards.
ACTTCTCGTCCTTGAGGACTGTCCGGCTTCCTCTAAAGTCTAAACAGTCCTTACTATGACGCCGTACTGAGTAATGGGGTCAGGTTCCCACCCTAACTCCTGGCTCCAATGCTCCCAAGAAGCACGCCAGTGTCCAAGCTAGACCTTCCACTCGTTCCAATCCATGCAGCCCTATGCTGATTCAGAGGGACGGGTGAAGGACCCCGAGGCGAACTACTCTTACTCTGGTCTCTTCCGCCACGCCTGTCCGGTATGGGTAGCCCGTAGCCTTGTCCCTCATAACCTTGGGGCACGCAAGACCCTCACCACGACAAGGCGGCAACTTCGGGATGGGAAAGATCCTATACAGCATTTACTTATCATCAAATAAACAAGTCTCAATGTTTACTTCCTCTTAAAAGCATATAAATGTGTTTTATTTGATAAAATACTAAGTTCTACATTTTTCTTAAAACTTTTGACCTTTAGGCATATTTAAAGAATACTTAATACCTATTCAAAAGTGTTTTGAATGTGACCAATGAAAACATCAATAACAAAATCACATAATTAAGTAGGTTAATTTAATTAGACGAAAAAAACTGTACGCACATACTGGTAAATAGTTACTATGTAACTGTTGTTGTATTATTAACAAATCGGTATAGTTTTTAAAGGTTAATTAATAAACCGTATAAAACATTACCCTCAAAGATAATAATTATGAGCACTAAAATATCAACATTCAACAATATCCTGGAACTGAAAATAAAAAATAAGATAAGCATCATGTAATTTTTAATAATGGCTACACTACACTGTACCCCGTTGCGTCCTGTTTGTTTTTGAATTTTGATGCATTTCGTAATTCGTTGTCGTAATTACGAAGTTGCGTAATGAAAAAAAAATATTACTACATGAAGGATATAAAATCTGGTATGTATATAAGGAATTTATTATTATTGTAGTACTTACTTTTATATAAATTGCTTATGGGGTATTTTTAATACTATTTAGATATTTCATTAAAAAGTAAGTACCTACTACTTAATACGTGTAAATCGGTAAAAACCTAAGTAATTGCTCGGAATAAGTACGATATTCGTAGTAACTTGTTAGAAATTATTATATCACACAGACTACAGAAGTAACGTGTGATAATGTCATTTGTTTTGAAAATGGTCCACCATCTTAAACATTCGAATATATTATTACATATTCGTCTAAAATTATGTTGAAAGGAGAGAATAAGGCGCAGAAATGTAAACACTTCAGTGTAAGTACCGTTCTTAGTTATTTTATTATTATGAATAATGTGCATCGATCAGATCATAAACAATATTATGATGCTTTGATCATAAGGGTCAATTCACACCAAAAGCGCGGCGAAGGGAAGCGGAGTGCAGTTTATGTGTCATATGAATTTCAACTTTATAATAATTACAACAATACTTATTATCGCATGAGAAACTCGAACGAGACGCGCGGATTCCTGCGAAGTCGCTGGAATGCTCGAGCATTCGCTGGAATCCGCGCGGAATTCGCGAGAATTCGATAATAAGTACTATAGCAATGAAAATAAAGTTTAAATTTATATGACACTGAAAGTGCGCTCCGCTTCCCTGCCCTTCGCCGCGCTTTTGGTGTGAATTGAGCCTTGCGGTGAGCAAAGTAAATATTTTAGTGATTATATTTTGTTTAACGGTGAGTGTTTAAAGTATGTATAATATATTACCTTTATATAGGTACTACGTGCACGCGATAAGCAGGAACCTGGCAAGAATGTGAAGAATGCTCTCTATTCTCTAGCTCCGCACATGGACGATGTCGTAACTGGTAAGTCGTTCGAGTATCGACATCGGGGGTGGTGCGGGGGTAGAGAGCGGGGAATGGCACTTTTGCCAGGTTCCAACTACTGCGTCCGAGTAGTAGGTATAGTAGGTACCTAGAAAGAAAGAGAAGATATTCATTTACCTAACTTAACCTAACTAGAGCAAAAAGGCGGTCTTACTGCTAAGGAAGCGATTTCTTCCAGAAAAACCTGGGGGAGAGGGCATTTAAATATATTATGTACTACACGGACGCGGTAAGTTGGGACCTGGAAAAAATTCCATTCCCCGCTCTCTACCCCCGCACCACCCCCGATGTCGCCATATTAGGGCGACACCGGGGGAAATGCGGGGCTAGAGAGCATTTTTCGCATTCTTGCCAGGTCCCAACTTACCGCGTCCGTATAGACTGTAGTATAAAGGTAATCATTTTTCAATTGTATCTATTGCAAACGGGTAGGTACCTATGTCACGGTATGATGATGATCACGGTCTACCGACTGGCGACGCCTAAAGTACAAGTCTCCTTATACTTTTTTTGGTATATGGGTGCAAACGAGCAGTCGGAGTATTTTCCCTACTGACGCCCATAGACCGAGTAAAAATGATAAAGAGGCGTTACTCTCCTTCCTCTTCCCTTCTCCATGAGCCACCGGATACTTAGGAACCGCACGAAACGCGACAGCGTAGCCCTGTCGGTTGACTTTAGCCCGGTGTTATAATATAGACAGAAAGAACAGATGTGGGTATCCACCGTACATTTCGTAGAAGAACAAACTGTCGTCTGTTCTGCCGATTAAATAACTGAAAAACAAAAAGCGCCTACAAAAATATAATTCTTTTTAACTTTTTTATCAGTGTGACAATTACGACTACAAAATATTTTAATACTAAACGTAGACTAGGTTTATAAATTTAATATAACTGCATTAGGAAAACAAAATAATAATCATATTGTTAAATCTATAATTATATTAACTTAATTCTTGTTTTTTACGTAGAGCCAGCCACAAGTAAAATGCACAATTATTAATACCTACTTATTTCTTTGAGACTTTCGCATAATATTGTCTGATCGTGACCGCGACTGTTGTAACTTGTAACCGGGCTGAAACGTCGAGCAAGGATATATATTTTGCTAAGTACCTATAATAAATATTTTATCGTTTTAAAACCCGTAAAGTAACTACAAAATGCATAATAAATATTTTTACCACGCCACCAATCTGCAGTCTTCACCTAATTCGCAGTGTCCGTACTAGATGGCGCTACTCGTTGTGAGTTTAAAAATAACTTTATTCCGAGTACTATCGCATTTGCAACTGGCACGCCGTCATTATCAAGAAGTCAACTCGCTGACCTTGTGGTAAAGGCGAACAGTTTTAAGTCCGAATATAGCGAACATAATGAGAATAGTTGTTTAGAAAAATATAATATTTTTAAATGAAAATAACAATACCAAAAATGAGAATTAAAATATTTTTTTTTTAGTATTTGTAACAGACAGATTTTTAGACACGTGTATTTTATAAGCATTTAGAATTATTAGATTATACTTTTCCAACTGATAAAATTTTATTTATTAACTTACACTGCGGAAATCGTTTGATCTTTATTCTGGCAAATTTGGCTTTAGCAAGCTCAGGAACCTACCAGGCTTCCCTTTATCTTCTGTTCTCCCTATTTTGTTCTCATCGCATAATAAGAGAGATGAAAATTTGTTTTGTAGTGGTACTATCACCTACTAACTTTTTTCGGAACGTCTACCTACCTAAGTAGATACGTACTATATTTCTGTAGTCTGTATCTAGCTAAATAGAAAACAGACACTCCAAAGTTTACAGTCTCTGACAATATTTATCAGAGCTAATACTTATACTGGTTTTTATTTTGTTCTTGCAGTGCTGAGGTATTTAATTACTTTTTAATACAATATCAAGTTCATCTCTTTTCATTTTATTGAGCGTGTTATAAATCGCTTTAGTGGTCAAACAATATTTTACTCCTGTAGTTATATGTAGTGTTGATTTACGTTCAAGTGAAATGAGAATAAATAAAATTTTAACATTGATTACTTGAATGATATCATATAATATGTTAGTAAAGGCACGACCGGGGAGGTACCTCTAGCTTACACGATACCAGCGTAAAGTGACAGCTGTGCTGTCGCGTTTCGTGCGGTATGTAAGTAGCTGGTGGCCCACGGATGGGAGAGGAAGAAGGGCAACGCATATGCATTCTACATAACCTCTATAGACTAAGCGGGTGTCTTTGTAGTTACGGAAATTGCTCCAACTGCCCTTTTTCTCTATTATATTATACTACGGGTTAAATTTTGGTCACCGGCCAAATTTTATAATAAGGTAGTTAACATCAATCCGAGGGTGTGTTTTAAATTTTATCGCCTAATTGTAATATTTTGTTAAATAAAAATCTATTTGAAATGGTCCTTAAAAATACATCGATCGTTGTTCGTATCGACCTCAAGGCTCACACTGCACAGCTGACGGACGCTAAGGCCTAAGCTAGTGCGGGTCGCGTCAAGGACATATTATACAGAGTTCATTGCTACGGGCGCCAACGGTGGAATAGTGCGCGCCCAGTTCGTTGTCTACACGATAATATTTTTAGTGTAGGACAAAAATAATTTTATTAAATTTTTTATTCTTCTTTATTTCATAAATCGAATGTATTAACGATTCTTAGCCAAATCTGAAAATTTGGCCGGTGACCAAAATTTAACCCTGTATTTAAGATTACCATATTTAGTTTATATGTTTTTTTAAGTTATTTTAAGTGTTTAGGGTTATAATAATATGTATCATCTATCATTTAAGATGTGTAGGTAAGTTTTGAGCGTTCCCGACGAATTTGTGTAGGAACCAAGAAGTCGAACTGAGAAGAAACAGGTTTATGATTTGTATTTTGTTGTTTGTGTTTTTTGTAATAACCTGCATAATCATGAGTACTTTTCTCTACGATTTTAGTATTATTTCCTTGTTCATCTTCTTCTTCTTCTTTTATTTGTGGTAATCACACTTAGGATTTAATTGTGGCAATCACAATTATGTTACTAGTCTTTTTCGGATAGATTAGAATAGAATATAATGCAAATATCTTTCTTCAGTAATCCTACAATACAGACAAGACATAAAACATAGATTAAAAAAGATAAAATAAATCTTACATACAAGAACGTAAAACTACATTACTAGTCATTTATGCTAGTCATTTGTTTAAGTTACAACTTAACTTATGGTGTTCTAAAAACTAAACCAAAATGGTACTGGCAGAATGTTGTAAACAAAGGAGTTTGTTTGTAACAGACACCGTAACAGCGGGCTCGTAAATTCGATGCGGGCGTATTTTGGGTTTTTGCCGCCTTTTCCGCACCAAATGGCACAGAGCAGCCATGACGCAGCCCAGAATGTGGACATCTCGTTTACACTATACTGTCACAGCGACAGCTATGCTAATAATTGTAGTAATGTCGAGGGGCGTCGCTAGTCCTCAAAATACTCAGACTGCTCGTTTGTGCCCTTACTATAAAAAAAATGACAATATATCATCAACCAGGTAAAAAACATGCTATATTGAATGTTATGTCAGTTATAAAAATGATAGGCAAAACACAATAAGTCTAATTATGTCCATCAAAAATCGATATCGTGGATTGTAGCCCGTATTTCCCTCCTATTTGCTCACGCCTGGCGCAGTCTGCGCTATCATCTCGGTTAACAATCTGCAATCGATTAACGCTCTCGATGTGCACTTGCAATTTGCAATAGACTTGTTTTTTATAGAATATACAGACAAACGAGCAGTCTATTAGCAAGCAAGCCATTTATAAGACTACCGATGCACATAGACATCCGCATAGAGGCCATACAGATGCATTGCCTTCCTTTCTCCACCCTCCATGGCCCCACTTTAAGAAACCCTGGTCTAAACCAACTTGCAAGGCCGCAAATCAGCTTCAGGGAGATTTATTTTTGTGCTTTAATTATAAATTATAGTAACAGCTAGATTGCTAGATTTTAGATGAGAAATATATACGATACATTAAACACCAACTAATCTCGAAGATCGGCCTATTTTATTATTCAGTGAAACTAGGAATTTGATTGCTTTTACCTCAGTAAAAGTAATAATTAATAAGTAATAATAATAAAAAGTAACATTATATTATTTCAGAATACAAACTATATTATCTGTGCACAAATTACATTCAAATCCGTTCTGTACTTTTTGCGTGTATTAGTAACATACAAATTCATATAAAAAATATAATATAAATTAAATTTCATAATTATATTAAAGACAATCCAAGAGGAAACTATAATGTAACATTAGTAATTCAAACAAGCTTGTCTTTAGTTTACGAAATTTCAATTTTCGAACATACACGTAGATAAAATTAAAAATTCACAACGGAAATTCTGTCCGACGATCGCTGTTCGTTACAATATGAATCCCGACACAAAAAATTAAATTCCCTAGACCCTAACCCTACGAGCTCCGGTCCCTTTATACTTTTTGTGAGCGCACCCTCAAACGTTAGTTTATTTCTTTTGGGCCCCGTTTTTGTGCATCACGTCGTTGCTTCTTTTATTTAATGGTAGCTTTTACGTTTTTAATATTATTAACTCTGCATTTTGCAAATGGCAATTATTTATTTGATAATTATATGAGCGTTTTGTATCTATACCTATCTAAATTAACTCTTCTCATTGCAACTTCTTAAGAATAGTTATTTGAAACTTTTTATTTTTAAGTATATTTGAAACTTTTATTTAAAAAGCGCTGCCCTTCTTTTTCCTGAAAACAAAACTGGGTGTCGATTAAACGTTATCTTCATCATTACTGTTTCACACTATCCTTATATTTTTACAGACCGCGGGCCTTTTTCAATGGAAAAATACCTCAATAGTTTAAAAAAACCTAATTCCTGTTGTCTTTCTAATGCTCTTTTCTATGTACCTACCTACCTGCTAACCAATTATGACATTAGTGGTAAAGTTTTTGTTAATGTTGAATAGGTAAGGGATTTTGTGTAGAAAAATAGATAGGAATGTAAGTACACTGTCGTTACCATTTTAAAACAATTCTATTGTAGTGCTAAATGTGCTAGGTATACGGTAGGTATCCAATAGGCTTTTACAGTGTGTAAAAGCCTATTGGATACGAGTGGCGTATCGCACTGGGCCTAGGGCGGCAATAACTCTAAATCCGCCACTGTGTATTTCTCACGTTACCAACAAAAAAGTCTTTTACAGCCAGTATCATAGATTTAAATCTATTTTATCTCTAGGTGAAAGGCGTATTATATACCTACATAATGAAACTACGTGATTTCCTTTATTCCATTAAAATATCAAAACAAAACCATGTTTTATGAACAAATAAATAGTAGTATACCGGTTCACGTGTGGTTTGAGCAATAAAAATATGTATTTCGGTTATTAATCGCCATTAAATGTAACCTATAATTTAAACCGCATATCTCTGCGTATTTCATTAAGTCCGTCTGGCCGCTTCGGAGATTAGCCTGAAGTAACATCGTGACACGAGCGTATATATATCTGCATAAGATAATATAATGTTTATTAATCAGCAATTGACGCCGAGACTCAAGACGTTATGAATCAGAAATTGCGGGGAAAGACCCATTTGAACATGCAGGTTATAATGTGACTCACTAGTGACTAGAGTCACTAGTGAGAAACCCTATTGACCCACATACGCGGGTCCGGCTTATGAAAAAACAATTGCATTGTTGGCTGTAAATTAAAAAAAAAGTGATATTTACCTACATGTGTAGCTACTCAATAGACTAACTGATTTCTGGAGTTTTTCCTTTTTCCTTTTGAAAAACGAATTAAGCTCGTTTTAAAAATGTATGAGGAGTATAATAAATTGTATAAATTAGTATCCTAGAACATAGGTGACGCTGACGTTCGCGCGTCACTTCGGTACAAAACAGTTGCACGGATATATTTTTCCTTAAATCAAGTAGGTATGTTACTAAAACATAATAATGATATATAAACAACTGATTATTATTAATAGAATTTCTTTATAATATTATGTCATACAGCTCTGTTCGATGACCATTGCCCACACAATAGTGGGTGCTATATTTTTATATCACATTCTAATTGCCTTAGTTTTTTTAAATATATTACGTAAAAAGAAGTGAATAGGGACAAAGCAGGTCCGTGATGTTCAAAAATTAAATAAAGTGTTCAATTCTGATAAGATACTATTTTTTTATTAGGTACCTGTAGCTTAATTGCATATAAAGTACTAATGTACCTATCGACCTAATGTAGACTGTACTATTATTATATAACCATGTTATTTAAATTCTAAACATTGCTATAACGATAATTTTCAGATAGTAGGGGAGACAGGGTATAAATGTAATGGCGGATTAAAATGTTGTTATATTATTGCTAAAACTGTTTTGTTTGTATTTTGATTAAAAAGTTTTCATTATATAATACTCTTTTTTGTCTTTAGCTTATACAATTTATGTATAACGTATTTTGTATATGTCATTTATACAAAATGCGCAATAATAAATTAAATGAATATTCTATTTATTAAAAAAATTAAAAAATATATATTCATCAAAATTCAACACCTATTGAGACCTCCCTTGAGTAAGTATGTATCCGGTCTCCTCTACAGTCTTATGAAAGCCAGTTATGAACCCTATATCGTATATAAAATTTTAATTAGTTTCGTGATTATTTACGCAGAAATTTTGTTTTTCATCCAAATAATATGTACAGACTTTAATCAATAAGTGTTTGGTAGATTTGCTATATCTTTTCTTTACTTCTTCGGGAAATGCATATAAAGCATATGAGATGTTGATATAACATGTACTTGTACAAAAAATAACTACATGTATCAGCTGATGTTTAGTTTTAGTTTTAAAAATTAAGATACATAGTCCCGTCATACGAAGTGTGTTTAGTATATTTAGAGGTTTGTTTCAGTTTTCTACTGTGAATCATAAGAAAAAATATAACTTTGTTGACACTAAAGCGAACGTAGTTTTTAAAGCACATCTGTACAATGTATTCTTAGGATTGGCTTACATTGACATACCATTACAGTAATTTGTATCTTATCGCTTAAGAAATAAGTTTAAAGTTGTTTCATGCTTATTTAATGCAGAATCACTCGCCAGTTTGCGTAGGTACGTCTCAAGAGGCAGCGCAGTTATGCTTCTCTTGTGCCAAGCATCGCTCATGTTGAACGTGGGTTGTAAATTAATCGAAACAAGAGATAGGTACATTCTTCTAGTAACCATTTGCAGATTTTTATTTTAGCTCCCAATACATATCCCAACTCAAATACATCAGCACTTAATGGAGTATAGATGGCTATAGGCAGCTACTCGGTACATATTGTATGCGTAGGTACACATATTCTAGATTTAATTAAATAATTAAATAACATAAAATAATTACTGTTAAATTGTCAATAGCCATTATGGAGTAGGTACTTATGTAACTTTGCTATGGATAACCTCAGATATTATGTTTTTTTCAGCTTTAACTTTAGGTGATTAAGGTTACTTACTAATTAGTAAGAATATTGCTATTTAATTTGGTACAATATTAACATATTATGTATTAGAAAAAAAAGAGTTACTGGATATCTTCGTTTAATTCCTATTTGTATGTTTTTTAAGACAGTTATTCTCAAAGTGTCCGTCTCCGCACAACGGGTTCCCCAAGATAATTGCGTGGGCTCCGTAAAAAGTAATTAAGATTGATTTCTATTAATCTGATCATTAGTTCATAGAGTACTATGGTTTAAAAGTATTAAGAAATGAGAATTCGTTGAAATCCTGGAGCGGTAAAATGATTGTATATCAAAACATTCCATATTTTCAGAATCGCTTAGGCAATAAAAAATAAATGTAATCTTGCGAATTGGAAGTCCCGAGGGCCAGATTACCAAATAGTGTCGAGTTCTGCAGAACTAAATTATACTTACCTAACGTCTTATTATTTGGCCCGTTTATTATTTTACCAATAACTAATGACTTGACTCATTATATCTATAATCTAACTACTACTAGCCTCTAATGGTAGGAAATTCCGACACTTGAAATCGTAGTGATAGGTCAATTATTAAGTAGGTATTATTAATATCATTTACAGTCCGAAATCGTCTGCTCTTGAAAGAAAACAAGAAGCAAATCCATTATTTGACAAAAGACTAGTGTATCAAAAAGCGGCATTATTTGATAGTCATTGCCACGTTGAGCAATCTATTTATATTTTAGTATATGCGAGCTAAATGGCCCAGGAATTATCACAAAATTTAATTTGGATATTATATAATAGGTAACTAGTTAAATACCTACTAGGTTATTGAGCTAACAACTACGTATCCATGACAATTAGAGATTTTAAACAGCAATATAATAAATAAACAATTTCTGATATATATAATATTATAATACCATAACATAAGATTAGCTTGCATAATAATACCGATAAAGCTAAAGAAAATATCATCAAAAGCGGATAGATTCATCTCGAAAACATTAATAGTATTTCAGACAAAACAAATAAATGTTTGAACACATAAAATTATTATACCTATTAGCCAATAACGATATATGAGCGCTTAGATAGACAGTAATCTCAAATGAATTGCAACTATTATTATAATATTAAAAAGAGGGAGCAAAACACGTGGCAATCTATCAAAACAACAAAGCCGATTGGTGTGGTGACGTTCCACCCCGGTGATATGTACGTACTACCTAAATGCCTTATGTACACGGCTAGTTACTACTTCATGACTACTCAGAGCTCAGTGTGTACTGCATTGCAACGGAAAATATGCGTGTTTACCAAAGTCGTTTCGGTAGAACGGTGTCGTGTTGCGTCACGTTTAAGGAAATTGATAGTGCGCCGAGGTCGACGTGACTAACATAATTGTGAACTTTGCTTTCATTCTGTGTTTAAAATCATTTATTACAATAAAATATTAGTGTTATCCGACATCATGGATTATATTTTATCCGACATCAATATCCCCCAAGGAAGCCAAATTATAGCACGACGCCCCTTCGTGAAGCGCGTCCTGTATAACCTTGCTATGTTGTGTGAGTATATTTTTTGTTTTATTATCGAACGAATATTGAACTTTACAAGTATATATTCGAATAGTTGTGTAATATAGTGTATTTAAAGGCTTTTATATTAGAGTTTTATAAGTTTTTAAATAGAAATGGGCCACAAAACGGCAAAATTATTTGTAAAGTCCATTATTGAACGTCACATCGAAGTTCAGTCCAACAAGATGGCGGCGGGTGGGGAGAGGGCGCCCAGTTGGCCAGGTGCTGCCGCCGCGTCGAGTTCGGCGCTATAGCTAACTAAATAGGTACGCAGCGCAGTGTTGTACATTTAGAACGTTTACAATGGCTACCGCGAAAGACACGTCTACTTTCTTTCTTGAGGCAGATGCAGAACAATTTGACAGTGTTTTAAAATTATATCCAGAAGCTATGAAATTAAAAGCAGAACAAAGAACAAAGAGACCAGAAGAACTCATAAAATTGGATAATTGGTAAGTGCGAACGTCTTTCTGAAGAGAAAATGCGGCCGTGGCGTGTCAATGAACTTGTATTGTGTGTGTATCCGTGCAAACTGATTTGATAGCTACCTCCCTCGCGGACTGCATCTCTAGTCCACGGACGGCTCATTAAAATCACTGCGTCACGTGGGATCGATGTCAAATTGACACTATCGTTTTTCCTAAAGCCAGTGTGGGGGAAAATATCGCCGCGCTTAGGCGTTCTAAAATGGTGGCTGTCCTTTACGAATCATCGTTCGTAAAATGCATTTTGTATTTAGCGTTCACTACTTATTTCTCACGTCTCACGACTAAAAACTACGCTTGATTATGTGTATACTCTATTCATGTATTTTTATTATTCCTGTAAAGTTCATCCAACGCTTTGTTAAATTGAACAGTTGAACTCACATCCGTTTAAAATGGTGACTTGCCATTTGGCACAAACATATTTTAACTTTGTTTTGAATATAAACTTAAGTTCATTTGAATAAAACTCCATGCTTTTTTAACTTAGTATATCCACTAATAAATTAAATAATATTTCATAAATTATTTCGCCGTTATAATGATTTTTTGGTTACTTTGTACCAAACATCATCAAAACATTAAAACCAACAACAACATTCCAAATTATACATTTCTTTAAAAATAATTGTGAATAGGAAATGAAATGAATTATTTTAATTTTACACAGCTATTTTGAATTATTATAGTCATATTTTTAACAATCTTATTTCTTTTATTATAAATAAATTTGATTGTTTTAAGGAAACTATTTCAAATTTGTTGTACCTAGGTAACCTATACATACAACTAAAGTTACCATAATATAGGTAGTAGGTACCTACCATAATATTTCACACCACACATTCTTTACCATTATTTAATACTTATTGTTCATATTTTTTTTTTAATATTATGTAATGAAATTATATTTTTACACATTAAATCTACCTATGTCGATTCCCGGATAAATTATTGTAGCCTAAAGTAGGTGGGTTGGCATTATGATTTTATATTTAAATTAAAATTATTTATATTTGACATAATTAAAATCTGTTTATAAATATGCATCCCAGACCCCAGTCCATACCTTAGACCATACCCTATCACTGTCTTTTATTTTTTTTTATGTTATAGGGCAAAAGAACAGTCGGAGCTATTTTCATGAATACCGACGCCCAAAGACATCCCCATAGAGTCTAAACAGGTGGGCTGCCCTCCTTACTCCTCCAACCTCTATGGGCTACCGGCTACTTACACACCACTAGAAATAATTCGAATTATAACTATAAAATATAAATTATCATTTATCTAATACATCTATCTTTTTAATTACAGGTATCAGAACGAACTGCCGAAAAAAATCAAATCACGCGGGAAGGATGCTCACTTGATTCACGAGGAACTGGTTCAGCTAATGAAATGGAAACAAGCGGTGAGTTCATGAATTTTAAACACCTAGTTATTATATGGTTGGTATAACGACTACTATTAATACATTTATCATTAGCTAGTAAGAGGTAGTGCCACTGTGCATGCATGCAGCTGAATTGAACCGGCACAACCGGGGAGGTACCTCTCGCTTACACGTTACTGGCGTAAAGCGACGGCCGTGCTGACGTGCTTCGTGCGGTCAGTAGCCGCACCTGTATAACCTCTATGCGGATGTCTATGGGCGTCGGTAGTCATGAAAATGGCTCCGACTGCTCGTTTGCCCCCCTTATACTATAAAAAAAAACCCTAGTCTTAATAGCTATAATGACTTGATATTAATAAATTATTATGTAGTAAGAGGTAGTGGCGAATCGGGCCGGCACGACCGGGGAAGTACCTCTCGATTACACGACACTGGCGTAAAGTAACAGCTGCGCTGTCGGGTTTCGTGCGGTGTGTAAGTAGCCGGTGGCCCATGTAGGAGGGAGGAAGATAGAGGGCAAGGCAATTGCCTCTGGGGGAATGTCAATGGGCGTCGGTAGTCATGACAATATCCTCGTTTGCCCCCCTTATACTTTTACGTTCCCTGGTCAATCATTCAGGTTATCGCCGCGCCGTATCGTTAGCTATCTTGCGTGAGCTGACCCTGCCGTCGTTGATGGGGAAGGACCCGCAGTCGCTCCGACCATGATATTATTATATTACATTATATCAATAATCAAGCCCATTATGTGTTCCATTGTTGGACAAAGGCATCCCCCCCATTTTTCTCTGTTCAGAGCTGCATTACCAAACCATGATAATCCTACTAATCCTACTAATATTATAAATGGGAAAGTTTGTAAACATGTTTGTTACTCTTTCACACAAAAACTACTGAACGGATTTTCATGAAACTTTACAGTAATATAGCTTTCATATCAGAATAACATAATAAGTTAAAATTTTGAATCATTTTTGAAGTCCGAAATACACGCGGGCGGAAGCTAGTATTATAAATGCGAAAGTTTGTAAAGATGTTTGTTACTCTTTCAAACAAAAACTACTGAACGGATTTTCATGAAACTTTACAGTAATATAGCTTTCATATCAGAATAATATAATAAGTTAAAATTTATAGGGATTTTTCATAATCCAAAATCCACGCGGGCGAAGCCGCGGGCGTAAGCTAGTAATAAATAATTAAATTAGCTAACGTAACTCTCGTAATGTCTCTCTCCCTTCGGCAGGGGAGTAGAGTCAACCTCCCTTAACCCAAACCTAGTCCCAACGTCCTCCGAGCACTTGTAGATCATTCCGATGATTGATGAAGTTGAACTTCTCTTCACTTCCATAGCATACGTTCGGGTCTCGTAAAATACAATTATAAATAACTAGCTTCCGCCCGGGGCTTCGCCCGCGTGGATTTCAGATTATAAAAAATCCCTATAAATTTTAACTTATTATGTTATTCTGATATGAAAGCTATAGTAATATAGCTAAAGTAAAGTAAAGTTTCATGAAAATCCGTTCAGTAGTTTTTTTGTGAAAGACTAACAAACATCCTTACAAACTTTCTCATTTATAATATTAGTAGGAAAACAAATACGCTCCACTTTGTGATAAAATAACATGTAAATCAAAAAATATTATTATTAGCCATAGGTATACTGCATAATATTGTGTCACACTTTAAGTTGTCACTACAAAAGCAAGAGCCTGTAATTTAATAATCTGACGTCTGACTAAATCTAAACTAACTACTTACAGCTAATCTATTACCTGTAACCTCAGTTATCCGAAGTGTACTTAATTTAACGATCAATTATCATAATATTTATAATAATATCACGAAAAAATTGAATTTGTTGCTTATTCCAACCGAAACATCCCAGAAAGCTTAAGTGTCCATTAACCGTATTAAACTTGACCCCAACTGCTTGCTGATCATGGTTCTTTGCTTTATAAAGATAAAAGAATTAGAGGGATTCAACGTTGCGGAGTGCGGTTTTATCTTCCACCTAGGTTTTCCCCGTGACTTCGCTCGCGTCAGACCTTTAATAAATATCAATGAAAATCTTTTTGACCCTTCTAAAAAATATTTTTTTAAAAGTATCTATCCATCCAATAAAATATGTCATTTCTAATACCTCTAGGAATATGTGTACGAAGTATAATGATTGGTGGAGTAGTTTTGGAGTGAAAGAGTAACAAACAAACTCACATACATATTAATTATAATACTAGTAGGATACCTATATAAATTTCTCGTCTCACAATGTTAGTTATCACACTTCTCCTATACGGCTTGTTCGATTCTCATGAAATTGTGTGAATATCGGGTAGGTCTGAGAATCGTCCAAAATCTTTTTTCATCTTGATATTTCTACGGGATCCAAACTTACGCGGGTGAAACCGCGGATCGCAGCTAGTATTCATAGCTTTAGCCAAGTTATTATTAGCCAAGAAGGAACACAAATTTGGCTTAGGTACTTTAGTCATCAGATCAATCCAACAAATATCTGTCAATAAAGTGTAAAACAAAACATGACTGATTAAGTATATTTGATACTCAGTGTCACACTCAGACGAATCTAAACTCATACGTTAAAAATCATTAACCCGTTCAAGGAACAAGGAAAGTTTACATACAAACGCTCAAAAACATTCTGAAGCTGTTGGGTTAATAAAATATAAAGAGGGCAGTGCCTCTATAAAAACCTTTTTATTGCTTATTATTCCGCACCGTCTCGTTGCTATAGTGACACAAAAATAGCTAGTACCATGGTGTATGTATTGTATTGGAGCCGAATTGAGCCTTCACGACCGGCTTAGATCATTTAGTAATGATCTAAGACGACCGGGGAGGTGCTTCTCGCTCACACGATGCTTAAGGATTTCTCTTCTATGGCATGGGTTCAGTTTAAAAAAAACACTTTTATATTAAAATCCGCATAGTCCAGGGTAGAAAATCGTGGAAATTTCGGTCTGTGATGTTTCTTATTAAATATGATTTATTATAACATGAAAAAACAAAAGAATAATTAACATATCATTTATCACTCAAATTAATTTAAATTAAGAATTAATTACAAATAACGGTAAACGTAATTTAGAGTTCGCGATATCAAATAACATCTACGATAATAATAATTAGACATTAACAATTTTGATTTTTGTACCTCCGCGGTCATGCCGGCCCAATTCGTCTGCATGCAAGCATGAAGTGTGGCACTACCTCTTACTGGAGTTTTATGGGATTTGGTACTCACTAGTCTGTAATCACTAAAAAGCTACAACCACAAATTTTGCACCTAGGTTATAAATTATAATAATAGCCTAGGGAACTGCAGATATTAAGAAACTCACATTTTTATCATGGCTTAAAAAATATATTAGCACATTTTAGTAAATTATAACTTGATTCACATACATACAATATGTAAGGAACATACCTCTTACTTGTTTATGTTTATACGATATAAACTTTGAACAAACAACTGTAGTACCTACGGGAAATATTGTTCAGTAAACTGCAACATTTTGAACTATGGCGTTGACATAGGGCCTCCAAACTCCAGCCCGTGGCAAATTTATTTTATGGGGCTCTTTCTATCAATATAGAGAAGCTAGTTCATGTTTTTTATATGTAGTTTAATAGCTTCCGCCCGCAGCTTCACCGGCGTGGATTTCGGACTTAAAAATGGAGTTATTATTTATACATATAAACCTTCCTCTTGAATCACTCTTTAAAAAAACCTCATCAAAATTTGATGCTTAATTTTAAAGATCTAAGCACACAGACACGCAGACGCTACGGCGGAAAGCGACTTTGTTTTATACTATGTAGTAATTAGGGATTAACGAGTAGTCGGAGCAATTATCATGACTACCAACGGCCATTGTGCATTCACAAAATTGTTTCGCAGCTTCCTTGTTTTCTCCTCAGCATCAAGCTTCTCCGGCCACTCGTAAACCGCACTAAACGCGACAGCATACCTCTCGGCGGTATCACGTGAGCGAGAGGTCGTGCCGGCCCAGCCCGCAGTAGTGCAGCTTGGCACC
>LUGF01057688.1:0-11025 GCA_001625245.1 Calycopis cecrops | reverse complement strand
TGAAGACATCTTGATTCCGTCATTTCGTTCTTACAAACTGTTATTACACTTTCATTAAACTTAGTATGTTTACAGCTGCCTCTACTACTCTATCATACTTATATTATACATATGAAAGTTTGTGTTCGGGTGTATTTGTTATTTAGCTTACTTGTTAGCTATTGGTCTGTAATAACACATAAACTTTTTATCCAGAGAAATATACAGTTCCCGAGGGAAACAAGGGCGAAACCGCTAGTGGAAGCTAGTTTGGGATCAATCCATGTATGTTTATACATACATTGATTGATTCCAATCTAGTTTAGCTATATATACTTATAGCTACGAAAAAGTAAAATGTTTGTTGTTTTTAAGGTGAAACCTTAAATGTACCCATATGTATAATACTTCTACCTACTTGAGTTACATTCAAATAACAATACTTAGTTGGGGTTTTTATTTTTATAAAACGATACAGATAAATAATTAAGTCTAAGTACATATTAGCAAAGAAAGTTAATTTACCTTTGCATTTTATTCCTCGCATTTCGGCGGCAACGAAATCACTATTAGATGATAAAAATTGGGCAACCATTAATGCATCTATATAAGGTAGATTATCCGATTGTCCTTTTTCAAATCCTTCATCCATTTTAATCGAATAATATTTACTTACTACACTATTAATTTAATGCGTGGATGAAAGTAACAAAACACTCAACAAACTACTATAACCGCTGCGCTAGTATTTGATACTAAACGGCGGGCAGCGCTCGCGCGGCGCGAGGCTTGTTGGGACTTGGGGTGACCAATGACAGGCGCGGTGGTCACGTGACCGTTAGCGGGACTCGATATTTTTCGAAACTTCGAAGCACAATAAAAATACTCATGTGCTTTAAGTGTATAATCAAAACAACAAAAACATCAAAGAAACAAAAAGTAGTATATTTAGGTATTTACATAAGAGCCTTATTGGGACAAACTTTCAAGCGATTTGGCATACCTAGTAACATTCTCCATTCGGTTACATGCATGCGTGCAGCGTGTCACACCTCTTACTAAATGTAATATCCAAGATTTGTATTAAATAAAAGGAGTAGGTGATGTATATATGGTAAAGTGCAGAATCACAACCGAGCCCTTCAGGGCTCAGGTGTGATTCTGCACTGTTCGCATTTTGTTGTTCACATCCCGTGAGGTGCTATAGAGTATCATTGCCGGTTGGTATGCAATGAAGAAGAAGAAGCAATGAAGAAGTTTTGAACATAACTTACGAATATTGTGCCGCCAGTAGAGGCAGCTGTAAACATACTAAGTATAATGAAAGTATAATAACAGTTTGTAAGAACGAAATGACGGAATCAAGATGTCTTCAAATAAACGAGGGTACAATAGCTCAATCGGATTAAAATTTGTGATTTGAGATACTCTACGGATGTACAACAGCTTCGAAAATGCAGGAAGCTGAAAACATTAATAATAAAAGACCTTTATAAAAAGTAATCTTATACATATTATAAAAATAAGTCGCCCGGCTGCGTCTTTCTGTTTGTTTGAACGCGATAAACTCAAAAACTACTCAACGGATTTTTATACGGTTTTCAACAATAGAAGGAATGATTTTTGAGGAACGTTTACGCATATAAATTACTATGCTTTTATGTAAATTTGCAGAAATACGGCGTTAAGTATTGAAGAGGTCACCAAAAATCTCGCCAACTGGGAGCTTTCCACGCAAACGCCGCGTAAACTATCAAAGATATAGTTGACTAATGTACTATCGAATTCAAAATCTATAAAAATGCTATAAAAAAGTTTAATATAACATATCTCTATCTCTTATTGTTTACTTACAATAGTCACTTTTATGCTCAAATTTTTAATTAAAAAATTACGTTATTTTCAAAGCAATTTTCTTTAGTTCAGTATTAATCCTTATCCAAATGAATATGTTAGTTAGCTTAGGCATTTAATGCAGATTAAAATTGCCCTTTACACTATATCAATCAGATGAATAGTTTATGAGATATCATCGTAAGAAGTAAGTATTATGGACGCGCGACTGCGAGAGCCCTGAACGCGTTGTAACGTGACGTCACAGGCGGTCCGTGACCGTAAGCGGAACTCAATATTTTTCGAAAGTTTGAATGCCTGTAAAATCTAAACTACTAGGAATTTTTGAATGAAACAAAAAGTATTATATTTATTTACTTACGGGCCTTACTGGGACAAATTTTCAAGCGATTTGGCATACCTAGTAACATTCTCCATTAGCGATAGATTTTTTTTTCACTTAGCGGACCCGAGTTGAATGCGTGAAACAGAGGATCAGACGTCATGGTTTAATTATCAGATGCTTGAATTCAGTGGGTACTAGTAGAGAATGAATAAAGACTGATGATCATATTTAATGCTAACCAAAACCTAGTTCGGCTCGCTGCTATTTTGAAAAAAATATAAATAATTTTGCGGCAGTATTTTTTTATTTACTTATGTTTTTATGGTATAAGCGGGCAAAAGAACAGTCCGAGTCATTTTCATGCCTACCGACGTACATAGACATACGCATATGATAGAGGTAATAGAGATGCGTTGCCCTCCTTCCCCTCCATAGGCCATATGTAAGTGCAGTTATACCTTGACTTACCCCCAGTCATGATAGCTCATAGAGTTCTTCTAGCTCATGACCCGTGTCGGCCACTTTTTAGCTGCCGCGCGTGAGCTGCTCTCCTCCGTTAGAGGTGGGGAGAGGAGGACACCCGCTGTCCTTGGCCAAGATAATAATAGTATAACCTATTAATCGCTATAGTCCGGTTTGCCTTCTCCCAGTAGCTGGGAAAGAAGGGGGGGTCTGCACCCCCACCGACCACAAATTACAAAGGCTCGAGCTATCTTAGGGCACTCGCCTCTCATACAGACGAAGCTGCACTGGGCTTTCAGTTCTGCTAGCGTAGATTCTATCTAAAAAAAAAAAAAGAACCTTGACTTACACTAACCCAACTTACGCGAATCCGGAGTTTAAATATCACATCTTTAACTCAGTAAACGACATCAAATCTAACTATTAGTTAGATTTTAAGATTGCTTCGTCTAAATAACTATGAATGTCTTCTAAATCAAAGTTTACCATAAAACGTTCGGTCCCAACAATAATTGAAAAGAAGATATTATTTTTTATATACATAAATACCCCGACTTACCCGTAGGTCTATTAATACTAATTAGGCTAACGATTAGGTACATAATATCTACTGTCAGTGCTGAAATAAAGTTGAATCGGACCGGTAGGACCGTGGTATTAGGTTCTTCTGGTCCAAATAATACCAACGGCTATCGTATTTTCTGTGGTTAGTGAGAATTTGGAGATTCATTGTCACGAAGAGGTAGATGCTGCATGCATGCAGTCGAATTGGACCGGCACGACCTGGGAGGTACCTCTCGCTTACACAAGACCGGCGTAAAGTGACAGCTGTGCTGTCGCGTTTCGTGCGGTGTGTAAGTAGCCGGTGGCCCATGGAGGTGGGAGGAGAAAGGAGGGCAGCGTATTTGTATAGTCTCTATGCGGTTGTCTGTGGGCGTCGGTAGTCATGAAAATGGCTCCGATTGCTCGTTTGCCCCCCTTTACCATAAAAAAAAAAGATACAAACCCGTACAGGCAACCCGAAGGTCGGTTGTTTTTCGCGCTTAATGGCGGCTCTACACTCGCGCCGCGAAAGCCCGCGAAGGCCGCGCTNNGATTAAGCCTGCGAAGGCCGCGAAATGCGAGTGTGGATGGTTTCACGGCATCGCGATCGCGCTACGCTGTGTTCCTCTTTCGGTGTATAATTGTAATTCGCTAAAATACAAAATATCATGGCAATAGCAACAGACAACAAACATCTTTCGCGGCAATTATCTGGGCGAATTACGAGCCGCGAACCGCGATTCGCGGCTACAGCTCGTGGAACGAATAAAGGAGGCGTTCCAGTTTGTAATCTATATCGGCGCCAACAAATATACACACATAGAATCTTTCGCAAATATAGATAATTAGTAGTATAATAGTAAGTTATCGCAAAACCTTTTATGCTTTCATTTAAATAAAGCTAAAATTCGTAAGTTTCTAGGAACTTTTTTTGCTCATAACAGATAAGAACAAGAAAAGCCAAAAATAAAACAATAGAACAATCTTTACCCTAATTACAAATCACGGATTTTTTATGTGAAACAAAATGTTATCACGGTTAGGACAAGAGGGGGTAAGTTGCGCACAACAAAAGCGAGGCTTTTATCCTGCTGCAAGTGTGGGGCTAGTTGTTATTACCTGGACGGCAGCAGAGCGAGGCGTAGTTATTAGTAGCAGTAGTGAATCGTACCAGTAGTGAATCGTACCAGTAGTGATTCGTATCTAATATTTGTGGTGCAAGTGTAATTGAATTTTTTGGAAATGGTCAATACTGAGGTAAGAATGTTGATGATAATTTTAAGTGATTTGTATTGTAAGTTTGTAGATTTAAAATTGTTGTAAGTATATTTAAAAGATATATTCTATATCTATTATTATGTTTAATATTATTTTGTTTTAATAGTAATTACCTATCTTAAGATTATAAAAGTGTTAAGCTTGACTAAAGCTAGGCCCATACGACAAAATATGAGTAATGTGAAACAGTAACAGCGAGAGTAACGTTTTGCCGGGTTGCCGTTTGCAAATTAATTTCAAAATTATTTTCTTAATATGAATTCTAGTATAGTAAGTCAGTGCTTATCTTAGAAATAAAAAGTTATTTATTTATCAATGTTGCTGCGAAATGGACACTATACCTACCAGGTCCAACTATTTGTCTGTTTAGGCAGGTAACCACAGCTGTAATAGACATCGCGGTTTTCTCAAGACGAGGTTCTAGTGTATTTTATTTTAGAATATTAGTTTTAAATGCATTGATGTACGCAGGAAAGAAATGGTAAACATATGCAAGCTATACGCAGAAGACGCGGTAGACCATCAGGACACAACAGATTGCCATTGGGTCAAGTGAGTTTTTTTTACTTATTTTTATTTTATTTTCGAAACATAACGGACTTATGTCCACTTTTTAATTTACATATAATTCAAATATTAAAGTCGCATCAACAATATAGCTCATTATTCAAATTTCGAAATTAGATTGTCTATGACAAGATTCATTTCTCGCCGATTTATAAATCTCAAATGAATATTCATATCATTAATAACTTATACTTTTTTGTATCACAAGGGGACATTTGAGTAGTGGGAACCTTTTAGCGACTTACATGTCCATAAACGGATATATTAATCTACAAATCGACACATCTGGTTTTGAAGACGCGTTATTCTTTATTCTATTCCCCCAAAAAGTCTAGTAGGCAACATGACTAACAAACTGCAAGCAACCTGATAGCATTACTTCACGTAGGTGCAAAGTGTGACAGACACTACACTCAAAATGCATGTCGCATAGAATAAATTTTGTAACAGTGGCTATTGTTCTCTAATCTAATAATTTATTTACTCTAGGAACAAAGACGAGCTCAGAACGCGCTGTACGAACGAGAGAGAAGAGAGGAGGAGAAAGCTGGATTCGCTGAACTCGTTGAAGCTCTGTCTTGCGATCCCGCGGTAAGGACATCCATTTACTAACAACTTGATTGAACTGTTGAAACTTGTTGAAATTACTGACTGATCATTGTTGGTCAGGGGCGGTAGGAACTGGCAATGTGTGTGGGTACTTATTAAGACTCTGTCAAAGTTAAAGTACTTTTCTTTCATCAATCTCAGGGTAGCTTTTTTAAACGACTTAAGGTATTCGCACATTATCGACTCCAACACAATGGGCTATTTTCCAAGTTTTCAAAAATCACCCCAGAATGTTTATCAGTGATCAATGAACTTATACATTTTTTTATGGAGTTGAAAGTGTATGATGCGTTGTTTGTTCGTTGTAGCGTGACCACCGCGTTGTCCACCGATTAACAACTAAGGCGGATCACACACGGCACGCGGTTGGCGGTGAGGCGGATCTCGAGTTACATCGGGCTCTATGAAATCCGTTGATACCTAACCCACGTACACCGCCAGACCGCGCGGTCGAGCGGCGCTCTCGCCGCGACCGCGCCTCCCTCCGCGCGGCCGTCCGCGCGGAGAGGCGGTGCCTCACACACAGGCAACCGCGTAACCGCGCGGATCAAGAATTTCAATTAAAAAAAATTTTAGGTATCTACGGATTTCATAAAACCCAATGTAACTTGAGATCCGCCTCACCGCCAACCGCGTGCCGTGTGTGATCCACCTTACAAAGTAGATTAATTCAATAAAAAACGCAACATTTGAAAGCCATACGTCGAGATGAGTTGGAATTGAGTCGGCGTCGAGTCGATATAATATACGAACACCTTTAAGTCCATCTTTACGAGAGAGATCGCTTTTTGCGCAACTCCGTGGTTTTACCGCTTCGCAAACGTCTAGCTACGCCGCTGGACGGAGGGCCCTGATGGCCTAGCACAATATCTATCTAATTTACTCAACTTCATGTTGCAGTGGTCGAAGGTGCAAATACTTGGAGCCACTATAAAATATCTCAAGACGATCAACCGAAAGAAACCAACGAAGACTCTTACGGTGGGGGACATTCAGCGACAAAACGATGTTTTGGAAGAACAAAGTAAGATTTTACATTTTATTTATCACAAAATCCACAGTCCTTAATCTAGTTATTTTTAACTAGGGCTAATAGGGCCGACACGAATAAGGCAAGAATCTCTCGCCCTCGAAAAAAACGGGCGTAAGATTTTTTTTTTTTTTTAGATAGAATCTACGCTGAGGACTGAAGGTCGGTGCAGCTTATGGCGTGACGTTGCTTTCACGTTCCGTGTGATTTGTGACCTCAGGTGGCCCTTTGGAGGTGATAACGTAAAGGACAACGTATATTCAAATCTCCAACTTCTCGTTTGCCCCTTATGCCAATAAAACCTCTTAAACAGTATTTTCTCTATTATTTTGTAGTATCTATATAATTTTAAGCTAATATTTTTTATTGCAATTCTTTCAGTTAAAATGCTGGAGGAGTCTTTGATGGAAAATTGAAGATGAGTGTCTGTTGCTTGTGACTATGAAATGACCTGAACGAAGGAACCTACGTTCATTACCGTAAGTATATAATATACTTAGTTGAAATAAGTAGGAACTTAGGCCAGTTTCGATATACTTACCACAAGATTGCCAATACCTGTCTCCTGAATGTTTTTATAAGCTGTTTCGTTAATTTCGTCAAGTCTACTTCTTCAAGTCAGGTTATTGAGGAAAGCATAAAAAATGTAAGTTTATGTACTACTATTTGTATAGGCAAGTACATAATTTAATTATAATTAAATGGTAAGTTTGAGCACGGAACGAAACTACAAACGATTTGTTTGGTAGGTACCTAAATAAACTTTCACACATTGCATAAGTACAATCTAAAAAAAAGTTAGTGGATTTGTGGATGTGGATTTGTTGGATGGAGCAAGTACTGGGTCCGCTGGCAGTACTTGCTCCATCAAGCCCCGCTTGTTCTCATTTTTTCGTCACTTAGGTACATGCATCAACATTAATCGCAATAAACTGCTTTCTCCGATTAATTCTTACATTTCAGTTGTTATTTGTCTTTTTCTAAAATTTTCAATTTCAATATCTTTCAGCGGAGAAGATCTGACACAGCACCCCGGTGCGGTGCGTTGCGGTCCGAGAAGGTGATTGACGATAACATAAAATGTATTTTTAATTTTATTAAATACAATAAATGTTTTAAATAAAACGTTTTATTATTTCTCGATCTTATTTAGACACCTAAAATATTAATAGATAAACACTAGGCCTATGCTGTCTGTTTGTCTCTTCTCTCTCCGTGTCACTGTAACTCGCAGACTCTCTGGAACAGTTTTTTTTATTTATAGTATAAGGGGACTGTTCACGCTAGACCGTGACGAAAAACTCATAGGCAATGAGTGGGAGAGAGATAACCATAGTTCATTCTAGAACTATCCACCGAAACGCGCCCATTGGTCAATTCACTCTGACGCGGCGTCATATAACACACAGTCGACAACGTTGCAATTCACCGGCACGCGCGCAGCTAATTTTTTATCTCTCGCTATTATCATCCGCACATAGTTTTGTGTTACTTGTGGGCCCATAAAGACAATAGTGTTCGTGTTAGATATAAGGACAATTAAATTAGATATCTAAGTGAATTCCGCGTGCGCCCCGCGTGTGCTACTCTTCACGGCGAGACACCGGGATCATCTAAGGAGACATCAGGTGAGTTCCAGACTGTAACCCCACAACCTTCTAGTTAGCCTATCCGCTCCTCAGCCCCAACTCCCATCAGCACATCAAGAGGTGAGATCGATTTACAACCGGTCTCACCGAAGTGACAGTAGCTCAAACGTCAAAGTTTGGTCTACTCGCCACCAGGGACAAACCAGCAATCGGACCGTTTTCATGACTACCTACGCCCATAGACATCCGCATAGAGGTTATACATATTATGGGATACACTACTCTCTCCTCGCCCCTCTATGAGCCACCGGCTACTTGCACACCGTGACAGCATAGGTGTCATTTTACGCCGGTATTATGTAAGCTAAGAAAGGTAGCTCCGCGGTCGTGCCGGCCCAAATCATGCATAATATATGCATGCATAGTGCACTTGCTATAACATTTTAATTATTGATAGGTTTATCATACTGGCGAGCTGTACAAACGCGACGCTGTCACTGCGTAGCGGTATTATTTAAACGTATTATCTATTTTGAATACGGCATTGCTTTACTATAACAAGGCAAATCGACAACTGCAGAAAATAAAACAGGTGCAACATTCAATGGTTAAACTTCTCTTTAGAAAACAGAGGGGCGCAATCAGATGAATTTGCCACGGCTCTTGAACAAAATATCTACGTTCTTTTGCAAGAGATACTTTTTAGTAATGTTCAATGATAACTACAAGAAAGAACTAATACGACATAAAAAAGAAACTACGGCAACTATACAGAAAAATGCAAAATTTATTTAAATATCAACATAAAGTTTACGTCCCCTGCTGGAATATGCCGAGCGGGGACAGCACCAGGTCGGTGTTGGTGCTGGCGATGATGGCTCTCATCAGCATCATGTCGTCGGGGGTGTACCGCCAGCCGCTGAGCTGCCCCAGGCTCTGCAGCTTGGGGCAGCTCTCCATCAGCAGCTCCACAGTGTCCCGGGTCAGCCGCGGCGCGTTGGGGAACCAGATGCCTTCCAAGTTCTCGAACCTGTAGCGGCGGAGTATCCTGAAAATGTGGACACGTTTGGTAAATATGTGAGTAAAGTTTTATTTACTCCAAGTCGCAATTCCTCATAATGTGCTTCGTTAGCCCACCCAGGTGACACAGGGTAGTGATGCGACTCGAGTAGTAATTTCTGACCCGAGTCACTCGAGTAAGATTGTACCCTCACTCTAGTTATACTCGAGTAAAAGTCACTCGAGTGAAAATGTCACTCGAGTAAAAAAGTCACTCGAGTAAAAATATCACTCGAGTGACGAGTGTACTCGGCGCGACGAGTTCACTCGGTAACTCGAGTGCAAGTTCACTCGAGTAGAATTTTTTTTTCACTCGAGTAAAAGTTTGACAAACTGACTAGAGTGACTCGAGTAAAAACATGACTCGAATCGCATCACTAACACAGGGTGTGCCCATGAAGCTTAAATGCTTTATTTTTAGTAAGAGGTAGTAGGTATGTGCTGCATTGCACCGAATTAGGCCAGAACTACCGGCGAGTTCTCGCGGTAAACGATACCGGCGTGTAGTGACAGCTGTGCTGTCGCGTTTCGTGGTTCCTCATGGAGGAAGAGGAGGAGGGCAAATCATGTAAAGCTCTATGCAGTAGTCTATAAGCGCGGTGATCATGGCTCTTTGCCTTCCCATTGAATTTTTGAGTCGATTTTTAGGGTTCTGTAACCAAATGGCAAAAAATGGAACCCTTATACTCCTGTCATGTCTGTCTGTCCGTCAGTCCGTATGTCACAGCCATTTTTTTCCGAAACTATTGGGCCCTCGTAGTTGAAACTTTGTAGATTGATGTATTCTGTGAAACGCTATTCTAATTTTGAATAAACAAAAAAACCTAACCTAACCTGAGACTGAATGAAAATAAATCAGATTACAAAAAGTGTAAAACAATTAGGCAAATTCAATTCATTACGTTCAATTTATTTAAAATATGATTTTATGTGTAAAATTAAACTGTACCTACTGTGGTAGAATCGTGAGAACGAAAAATGACAGAGATTTCTCTTTCTGAACTTCTCTGCCACTTTAGTTTTTGTTTTTTGGTAAATTAAATTTCACATAAATTTCTCGTCTTACTGAGAGAGCCTGACGGGGAAACGGAAATAATGTCAAGTGCCGTACAGACAAGAGCTATTAAATTAATGATGTTGATGAAATTTCACAAACTTGCACGTTAATCTAACTGTAAATTGCGCATTTATCACATCGCACGCATCGCTGCCACTAGTCACTATTTTGGGTGCTGTAAAACATTGAATAGACAATATCTACGACTATGTTTTTGCGACACAAAAAGCCGTAAAATAACATAACCCCATTAAAAATTATTTTAGTAACTGCATCTTAGTATACTAAAAGGGAACGAAGATTTTCGAGATCAGTTTACACTTAATAATAAAAACGAATTTACCAAAAAAAAAAAACATTTTTCTTACCTTGCCATATCTTGATCATCCAATTTAATTTCATCGCCTATGATAAATTTCTTGAGCTTTGGACTTCCAGTCATTAAATACTTCAATAAAGACGGTGATAGATTCCCTTGTATTATTTCAATATGTTCTAGCTTATTAAACGGTATTTCTTCCTCGTGCGTCGCGGTCTGGATTTGGAAAAACTCCAGACTTTCTAAATTTTGACACGTCTCCGCGATCCGTGTAAAATTGAACGAGCCCTGCGAGCCGGAGAGCATAAGCGTCACTATCTTATAACCTATTTTATCTAGCAACTGATGTAGCTC
>LUGF01057678.1:25101-42827 GCA_001625245.1 Calycopis cecrops | reverse complement strand
TCGGTGCTAGTCAGAACCAGTGGGGATCTGGTATACCTAACAAAGTTAAGTATATTTGTCTATACAAATCATAATTGCTGAATATTATATTGTAATAGTACTTTGCAAGTATTTAATTATAATTTGATAATGTTAATATCAATGGTAAAATGCTATGCTGTGCGGGTATAGCTATAATATTATATTGTGACATTCTATACTACATTATATCAGTATAATGTTTAATTAGATTACCAAGCTTAATAAAGAATGTACTTTGTACCACCACTACAAAGTACATTACAATAATTTATCTTTTTAATATTGTTATATTGCTTATGTTTGGATGTTAGATTGTTAATAATATCATAATTAAAGAATTCTGATATCCTTTTACCTGTTGTAATTTTTGGTTACTTGAATTGTATATTGTGTATTAAGCACACTCATATGGTGGTGTGTGCCTAGCTACTGTAATGGTTACCCGACAGTTTTCTTGCCAGATTCCTTCTGTCTGGGCTAGGGTTGGAACTGGTGGTAAAGATTGAGAAATATTGAAGTAAAGTACAGTTGCTTAATCAAGGCATTTTTATTAAAACCTTTTAGAACTACTGAATTTTATCTTTTATAAAACCCATATATACTTAAACCTGACAACATATATATATACCGCTCACATATATAAGAATCCAACATAATATATACCTAGATAGTAATATAATATAATCAAGTATTAGAATCAGTTTGCAATATGTAATTTATTAGTACATTTTTATATTGCTTAATCTCTAGATTTGCTTACTATCTTTCGCATCCCTTTACTATTATTCTACCTAATATAACACACGCAAAAGTAAAATATCATTTTTATATTGCTTAATCTCTAGATTTGCTTACTATCTTCCGCATCCTTTGCTATTATTCTACTTAATATAACACACGCAAAAGTAAAATAATTCTCGATTTCGGTTCAGTATCTTCAGTAATTCTAATGGAATTACTTTAAAAAACTGGTTTTGGTTTTTATTTTTTAAAAATATTTAAATTTATAAAGATTATTAAGCTATTGCATATATTTTATTACGGGCTTTTAGCGCGGTGACCTAATGAAGAAATTCCGTAACGAAAATAAAGCTTAACGCCGAAATATCAAAATTCAAATTCAATCTGGGATGTCATTTGATATTTTTAAACTCTACCAAAATATCTATTCTGTCGATATTACGATAAAAACAAACTGTACTTTGAGATAATAATAGATAATTAATAGATTGAAAACAAATACAAAGTAACACAAGGTGCAAAATAAATTTAAACTATGTTTTCTGGCCGAATGCGAACTTACATTTCTACTACACAAGACTACCAATGACTGTATGGATAATAAGCTACGGTAAAGGTATGGAATAGCTTTAAAGTGAGTGCCACACGCACTTTTATTTCATAATAGATGCGCTCGCGGTTTCACCCGCATAAATTTCAACCCCGTAGAAATATCGAGATATTGTGTAGCCTATATGTTGACCCGACCTGTCTGCTCTAGCAGAGAGTGATGATCATGTAAATGGCTCAGTCATCAGTCCGAACTCGATTACTGCTAAGGCGCTGAATATCGTCAATGACCTTGCGAAAATGAAGTTTAAGCCACGCCCACTAAATATAAAAACATTCAATAATTGAGCGCCACTCTTCCGACATACGGCAAATCCGCATACTAATATGATGTGGAGCTAAGCGTATTTGCAGATCAAATGCGCCAATTTTTTTCATAGATGGCGCTAAATTTACGTCATTTATTGGCACAATGTATTTGATGCTTGGATAAAGAATAATATCTAAGATTATTTTGATGATCGCTATTCATAGAGAAAGAATGGATAGGACACAACTCATTAATATTTTTCGTTGTAGTCGTACAAAAAAATCAAAGGGTTCATACAAAACAGTTTTGTTCGTGAAACTAAATCCTTTTTTGTAAGAGTTAGTGCCATTGCTGCATTGCAGCCAAATCTGGCTGGAAGTGCCGGGGGAGTACCTCTCGCTCTCATAATACAGCCGTGAAGTGACATCGTTTCGTGCGTTAGAACGGTTAGTAATTCCGCTAGCCATAACTATATGCCTGTGCACACGGATTCGAATCCTGTCTAGGTCACAGATGTATATTATATAACATATGATGTATAGGTACATAAAATATGTATTTCTGTAATAATATTTTAAAACTCGCGCCGGTCCAATTCATCTCAGCCGCTTGTTGAGTTGGTGTTAATGTGCGTCGGAAGTCACCAAAATAAACATTTGTTTGCAGGGGGCAATAAATAAAATTAGTCTCCGTACATTGAATGTAAAACGAAGAATACATCATTACCCTCTATATTATATCTATACTAATATTATAAAGAGGAAATATTTGTTTGCGTTTGTGTGTGTGTGTTTGTGTTCGTATTTAACGAATAGGCTCCTAGGAATGTACTGGACCGATTTCAAAAATTCTTTCACGATTTGAGTGCTACATTATCATCGCACATTAATTATTTATCATATTTTTTTACCACGGGGTAATGCAAATGCAACCCATGGGAAAACGGGTAAACTTCTAAACGGCTGAACCGATTGGGTTAAACATTTTATATTGGTATTTTGATGGTTTCCTGGATGCTTAAAAATGCATCCGATTGGATCCGGTAGGTGGCGCTGCTGTCGGTATTTGACATACCTACTAAACGCCTTGACCGATTGGGTTGAAATTATGTATGTGTATTTCCATTGTTTCACAGACACGAATGTATTATCTATTTATAAAAATGAATGTATGTCCATATTATGTCCTTTCTAGAATCGTAATGCATAATGAATTTGAGCATGTGATGATCTTTAGTGAATTGTTCTGAATGCGCCCACGAAGGTTTCTGTTCTGGTACGACCAATTTTCGATAGATAGCGCCACTGTCATTCCAATGAATTTATATATTTCTATGTTAGTCCAGTCCAGTTAGTATACAAATAATAGAATTTAAATGGAAAATGAAGGCAAAATAGTAATAGCTATTAAGTTCGTAAATAAGTAATAACGTCAGTGCAACAAAAGCGACACACGTCCGTACAGCAACAGACCCCAGCGGGCTCTGCTCGAATGCGTACGAGTGACAAAGAACAAAACTCTATGCTTACAACGCTCTGTTTGATTTCAGCCATAAATAAAAAATACTTTTATTATTGAAAATCTAGTAATTTAATTGAAAATATAAAACGGACTTTTAATTAAATACACTATGATGAGCATATCAGCGAATTATTATTACAATACTAAGAATTCTGATAGAAATTTTTTTTGTTAAATTTTTTGTTAAGAGGTATCTTCGGGATTTATTTTTATCGAACATAGTAAATAAAATTGTGTTTTGAAGACGGGCAAATGATCTGAAATATCTTCAAAAATAATATATATTTTTTTCACCATATATCGAACGGATGTTGCTAAAAAAATGTTAAACAAAACCATTTTATGTGTATTCAGCGCCTTAACGCACACAAGCTCACATCCCGTCCTCAGTCCTACCCCGAACTTCATCTTGTCCGGTATCCCCTAAGTAATTATCTTATAAATAAACGCTTCATAAACATTGCCTAATGAAGGCCTTGGCAGTAAAGTAAGTTATTTAGCTTTAACAACATTGCTGATACGACATGCGTGTATTTGTTTTTGACTTGATGAAAATACTAGGAAAGAAAAATCTCGTAATTTGTTCCTTTATCGTCATCTCCGTAGTTATAATGTAATATGTTGTATTGCAGCCGGATAGCATTAGACCGGCAGGAAAAGAGGAAAATACGTAGAAGTTTAAATAAAATTTAGAGCACTTTATGACCGGATGTACACAAAGTGCATGTTAAAAATAAGGAACGTATGTAAATTATGTATCTCAAAAATTTGCATTATCATAATAAACTATGTTCACTCATATTTTTATTATCATGGTGACTATGCAAACACACGCCCAGAATCTAGAAAGCAAGAGCTAGATTAAGTTTTAATTTCATAAGCTTACCCGATTCATTTGTGATTAAAAAGGTTAACCAATGTCATGCAGAAAAGTAAATTGTTTTCACACCATTACGTATTTCTTTGCTTCTGTCCACATGACTTTAGTGTTTATTAAAGTTTAGATATTCATAGGCATGCAAGGCATGAGAACAAAGATATAAAACAAAATGAAACAAGAATATCAAATATTTATGAGTAAAGAAGTAAATCACCGAGTGTGATGTAACCTTTTTGTTTCTTGAAAACGAGATAGCAAAAGTCGATATTGGTTGCGTTGAAGTAGAAATATGATTTTTACTGTGATTTGCTGATGAGATGATGAGATTTTCCGTATTCGATGTGAATTTCAGTTCAAACTGCTACGTGTTTCTAAGAAAAAAGATACATTTTGGGTTGCCCCTTATATGGTCATGTTTTGTCCTTCTATCCGTTCCTTTGCACAGAAGGACAAAAATGACTATATATGTGTTCCGTCTCGGTTCGTCATAATATTCAGAAATCAAATTGATTATAATAATAATAATCTATTTGCACCATCATTACATACCTTCTAAACTTACTACCTAAAAACGCTACAAATAAAAATTATAAATACATTGATAGGTTTGAGTTTAAGTTGAAAAAATGAAAATTTAAAGAATATTTATTTTTATGTTGTTCAAAAAATCTATGCGATACTTCAGATTTAGGTGCATATAAATAAATGAAGCTTTTTTTGTTTAGATTAAGCAAAAGAGTAACTTCATCTAATTTCTACCTGCCAGCGTACTCAAGCATCCACCACATAAGTTATTGTTTAACTCAATTTATTTACAAAGTACTTCACATCCCCTTTTCCCCAGTATAACATAATAACTATGACTTTAAATTTTACGTTTGTTGTACTTTAAATTGTCTATAAATATTCATATGTAAATAAACCGCGATAAAATCCGAGAAAGTTGTTTTATTCTAAGTACTTCGCGTTATTCTAGACAGACTCGGCTCGGGACCACGGCTGGTGTAACCCAGTCGAAACGTCTTGCAAAGGTATATATTTTGGCCTTTAATTTTTACCGTGTTAAAACCCGTAAAGTAATTACAATAAGTTATATTTTATGACATATATAGACAGACCAAGATTTTTTGACTTATGTGTCTGTGTGACTTTCACGCAAATACTACTGGACGGATTTTGATAAAACGTTTTTAATATAGCTGTATATATCTTCGGTAACATACATTTGGGCTATAATTTATCAATATCTATAATTCTGCAGTCGGTACCTCGACTTGAAATATACTTACTACCTACACACCCCGAAGATGCTGCCATCCTGCCGAGCCGAGGGCTTGCGTGCGTCTGGGATCCCCAGGGCTATGCCGGCCAGGGCTACCCATACCGGACAAGCGAGACTAAGAGCAGCTTGACTATAGGGCCCGTCCCTTTGAATCAGCAGAGGTCTTTGAATCTAGGAGCAGCAACAGGAAGTGATAATAATCCATAACATTGCAGGAAGATATATGTACAAGTATGATTATTGTTGAATTCCTCCTATTTTTATAGACTATCAAGTAGTAATTTGTATCTATTTTGAAAATAAACCGGCTAAGTACGAGTGCGAGGGTTTCGTGCCAACGAAACGTAGGTAGGTCTCTGCGACATTTTTTATCAGAAAATAAAATATTTTACGATTCGCACAAACTGCCTTACATATTTATTTCTCTTGCTAATTTGAGGTTAAATTTATATATTGATATATATATAATATTGATATATTATACAGCTTTATTATGATATTTTGTGGAAAAGTCGTGGGAGCTTAACTTGGAGAGGACATAAAAGTGAAATGGCCTTCCTTTTTATTGCATGCCTTAAGCGCGAGCGTAGGTATGCTCTACTCTCGCCTAAAAATCAAAAACTGGGTTCGGTCAGAGTTTTATTTCATTCTATCGACATCTTGTAATGTGACATTTAAGGGAATTACGATGATTACCAAAGACTTTAGCGGTGTTTTGGTGCTTGTTTTTTATTCTTAATAATATTATTCAAGCCCGCTCGTTATGTAAGTATTTTTTTGATTCTGCGCAATACTACGAATATAAAAATTACTGATATAATTAAATATATGTAGGGCTTGGGCGCGAGAAAATGAGATCCAGCTTACTATTGAGGACGTACACCGCCTAAAACTACGCATTGGACATGAGGTGGAGAGGAAATGGAGCGAGTGCTTGCATGAGCCTTCTGCTGGTCACCATAAAGTGCTGGCCATTCAACCAATTTTGAATGAGTGGCTCCAGCGGCGCCATGGGAAGCTGACCTGCCTTTCTCAGGTCTTGACGGGTCATGGGTGCTTTGGCAAGTATCTGTGTAAGGTGGTTGGTGCTGAGCCGACTCCGGCCTGCCATCACTGCGAAGCGGTGGAAGATACGGCAGAGCATGCGCTCGCGGAGTGCCCTGCCTGGATCGAGCAAAGAACAATGCTATATGCAGAAATCGGTCGAGATTTGTCGCTGTCCGCCATAGTCAAAGCTATGGTTGATTGCGACAGATCTTGGAGTGCAATGACCCATATTTGTGAAAGCGTCATGACTTGCAAACGGGATGCAGGTAGAGAGAGAGAGAAAAGGAAAGAGAAAAATTATATCATCATAATCTGATAAATAAGAGCTTATACCGAAGAAATTATAAGTAGGTATATAATAATTTCTTAAGGTTAATTACGGTCAAATAACCGTAACAATACTTACTATTTGTACAGCAATTCTAGAGATAAGCTATGTCATAAAGTTAATCTCATTATCTTATAATTATACACTTCACAAACATGGCCCAATTAAGACCTTGGCAGTAAAAAATAATTACTTTCAAAGTCCTAATTGTTCTCTAACAATAATCAGAAAACTTTAGCAAAATTTTTAATGCGAAATGCGTATTTTTGTTTATGTACGTTGGTTTGCTTATACCTCTATGAATATACTAGGGTATAAAAAAACTTAGCAATTTGTAATTGCAAAAAAATTTGTTGCTAAGCTTTTTTTTTTCCTCAAAAATTTAGTTTTTCTTCTTCTTCGTTTCGCTATGACACAATTTTTATGATGCATATGTCACCGTAAACACCGTCAGTTTACAATATAACTCACGAGATTATAAACTGTCGAAAAATTGTGAACTGTACCAATCATTCACAATTTAACGCACTATCCGCTCCACTGCTCTCCGCTCCCGCCTAAGCCTTTGTGGTTAGGTCTTTTTTATTTGCTCTCAGAACTTATACAATAAGCCTAAAGAATGACAAATAAATTCGGAAGGACCACGCGTTCCACAACATTAGACCAATTAGCGCATCCATCGCTTGTATGTATGAAGTTCACAATTTTACGGTTTGCTCAGGACAGATTATAAGCTAACGAAAAATAAAGAGTTAAATTGTGAATGATTTGCACAGTTCACAATTTTTCGCAGTTTATAATCTCGCGAGTTATATATTCCATATTATTAAACTAACGGTTTTTTACAATCGTAAGGTAACACATACATCATTAAAATATATATACAGATAATATATGAAACGTTGATGGGGTTTGATCGGCAACGATCAACACGATTTCGCAGGCTATTTATTGCTCATGATGGTGGATTCACCAGATTTTAATACATGCCGCATTTGACAACATAGCATCATGCTGGTATTGTATTTAGAGGCAACATAAAACGACGAATTGAACATATTACAGTAAAATTAGTTAATTGAATACTTAATTAATTCGTCGCTTTGGTTTCACGTGCTGAAAGCCATTTGCAGATACAATGTTGTATTTCGTTTATGGGTGTGTCATACAATTTATTCATGTTCGATATGATCAATATTAAACATATCAAGTTAGAATAATAGTAAGAGGTAGTGCCACACTGCATGCAGACGACGACGACAAGCGTCACTACGGCTCGGTGGTAGGTATCATGTGAGCGAGGTTCCTTCCCAGTCATATCAGCCCAATTCAGCTGCCATGTAGAATGATTAGACCTCTAAATAAAACATATAAAGTTACGAAATGATTTGCCAGCGGCATAATGTCGGCTTCCTAAATAGGCTTGTCATGAACATCAAGACAGCATTCAGCAACAACAGGATAAATACTAGTAGCCCCTCACATATTTGTTTACGCCAGTATTTCTTTGGCGCTATTAGTAATCAGACAAATAATAATTACTTCACAAAAAATCATATTGCCATTATTATATTTTTAACTTATACGCATTGATTTCTGGTGGAAAACATATTAGGATTTCCTAAGCTCAATAAATTTAATTTTAATAAATAATCTCTTTTTACGGTTACTTTAAAAAAGCAATCTTATCATATTACTAGACGGCCATGCAGTTTGACAATACACATTCAGAAAACTCCTATTTCTATATTTTGTTTGCATTTGAAATATTTCTCCATCTTATGTCGACAAAAACTTTGAAAAGAAATTATTTATATATTGTGATACAATGATTCTTATTGTTGGGCTTTAGACATCATTTGGTAAAGCTTTTTCTTGAATGTATCCACTATAACCGCATTAAATTACTGTATAAATTGTGTTGGTTAGCTGGAAGAGATCCTTTACAGAGATAAGCACACCTGTGGACTTATATTAGTAATAAGTAACATTTGTAATAAATTTAATTAACATAAAGAATCAATAAATAAATTTAAATAAATAAAGCTGTAGTAGCCCTAATTTATAATTTTGAATCTGAGAGATAAGTTAACTGCGTTGAACATATTTTGTACCGCACAGACACAAGTGCACCATCTGTTCCCTTCTTTGACTATTAGTAGAAGACTGCAGTTCAACAAGACTGGAAAGAGAATAGGTCAGGACTAACGAATAAAATGTTCTCCGAAGTACGGGGTTGAAAGGCCGCCAAATTCTCGGCGCGGCATTATTAAAAAAAGACAAATCCCAAAAACACTTAACCCCGATTCTAGATTTGAATACGGGACCTCACAACCGTGAGGTTGGAAAATTCTTAAAAATAACCTAAATTGTCTTATTATTGTATTTATTATTTCAGGTTTTACTTCATTATTTTGCTAGCAAAATTATATGGTTATTCTTTTACGCAATATTAGATAACGAATGAAATTTGGCACAGATATTCCTATAGGATATAACTGGAATAACATAATTAAATTATTTATTTCAAATTAAATTAATTATGATTCGAGTATGGTTCTTTTTATCGAGAAAAATAAACAGTTCCCTTGGGATATTGAAATAACGTAAAGCCGAAACAAAGGAGCATATAGAATGTTCAAATTTTAAAATACTTTTTTATATTTCGAGGCGGCCTCACGCCGGAATGATTAATGTTGGGCAGACCCCACCCAGTTGACTGACGTCCAGGTCAAGATGCAAAAAGACACTGGAATCAAGCAGCTTGTGATCGTGACCTGTAGCGCACTCTGAGGGAGACGTTTGTCCAGCAGTCGACGTCTTCAGGCTGTTTATGATGATAAAGATACTTCCAAGTTATTTGTTGTATATTTGAGTCAAGCTGTGATACCTACTTAAATCAGACAAATAAACATAATATATAATACATATACGATACGATCTAGGGATCTTCAAGAAAAGAGCTTATTCTTTCCTCAAAGGTCGGCAACGCATCTGTTAGACCTCTGGTGTTACGAATGTCTCTGGGCGTTGGTGACTTGGTGTGGACTTCACAGCAGGTGACCTAACTGCTTGTTTGCCTCCTATGCTATAAAAAAAACATTCATATTTGATAATGTTGAATATCAGCAATACCTTATGCTGAAATAACAGTCAAGCTTGACACGTATCCTAGGAGCTGTGAATCAGTATGCTAATGAAAAGTAAACTCACTGAATGTTAATTTGATTGGATTGGTATATCGATACCTTAAGTTTACGCAAAAGTTGCCCATTACGTTTGTAGTGTACAGGCTATAAAAGCATACACTACAACGTTGAAACTAATTTATCAGATTGATTCTATTGCTGTTCATGTAGGTACTCAAAATGTTTTAATGTAAAAGACTAAAACAGAAATTTATTTAATAGAAAATGTGACGTACGAATGATATAAATTAATATATTATATTAACTTATTTATTCCTATGCAAGTATTAGTTCATTGTATATTTTAATATACATCACAAATATACGAGAGCTCAGTAATATTTCCCACATGAATTTGTCCACGCCAAGGTTTTATACAGAAGGATTAATTTATATTATAAGTAAGTCTGATAATTGTATATTTATGTATGTACTGTATGCATTTCATTGCTGTCATCGGCCTTCGTCCCTCCACAGAAAGACACAAGCCGCCATCAATGGCAAAGCTAATTTTCCTCCGGCTCTAGCAGCCGTCAAGATATTATCAAACAACCTATTATTATTGATTAGCCATTGACTAGCGTCAATGGTTGATCAACTTTCTATCAAATGTGGTTTTTACTAGTGAACCGTAACGGCCTATTCTCCTAAATGTGTCCACAAGTGTGATCTAATGTGATCCATTACTTTAAGGATATGAGATCTGGGGTAATGGTCCTCTGTCAGACGTTCAATAAAAAGGTTTTTTTCATTACTGTATGTTATTTATACCTGACCAATACCAAAACTCGACTAAACGCTCAATAACCATGTTCGTAATAATGAAATGAGAGAGAGGTTAGTTTTGAAGAAAAGTTTCATTGCAAAAATTAGAAAGGGCCTACTCCGTTGGTTCGGATATGCAGTAAGAATGGCAGATGGCAGATTTGACAACACAACAGATATAAAATGCGAATTTGTATAGACAAAGATTGACGTAGGTACTATGATCAGAATGATCAGACAACCTCGGAAGGAGGCGTCAAGGGCATTCACTACCGGCGTGTGTGTATGTAGAGATTGATGAATGTGGGGAAGCAAGATAAGGGCAAGGACCCTGATATGTGTTTCTCTATTTTTTCTATTCCGTTAGTATTATGTTTGCAAGTAGTAACTTCTGGAAAGGGCATAAGGGTTACCCTCAATAAAGTGTAGGTATATTGAGAGTTTATTGAGAGTAACAGAAATTTATGAGGCCTGGTAGGGTTAAAGCCTGGGCGGATCGCTAGTTTAAATTAAAAACTTACATAACTTCAGTCAAAATAAAAAAGTTACCTTTATTCAAAAAAAAAAACATAGAATCTCATATGAGAATTATACTACCCCTGCCATCAAGATTCACGACTTAAAGTCAGTTCAATATTTCGTTTTTGTACATTGCAATCTATCTTACTAGTGGACCCGCGAAGATCCATATTCGATCTAAGTAAACCTTTTTTGTAATTAAAAACTAAATATCATATGACTAGTTACGACATTGTAACTAAGGTAAATAATTTATGAAGAATTTTCAACACTTGCAAAAGACACATAAAAACTTTATCAATAATTACGTGTATCTATACGTACCTAGACAGATTCTCTATATACGATCTTATATTATATCAATGTTTCAAATTAATGGTAGTGTGTGTAATTTTTTATTTATTAAATTAAAGTACTTTATAAACATTATTATTAAACAATATTAAGCACATTTCTCTTACACGTAAACTATAAAAATGTGTGCCAAATTTCATACTCCTCCGTCCGCGCAATTTTCGTAAAAATGTTCTTAAAGTTTTTGCTTCACGTATTAATATATAGACACTAAAAGTGGCCTGTCGTCTATAAAACTGTTTTAAGGTGTTCTGTTATCGATTCTAATTATCCTCAGCCAACTTTTTGTCGGATATCTTTCATATACAGACGTTCGACCCTCTTCAGCTTTATTATATTCAAAGAATTTATATAACATTTCATTGAATGACCCATATTTACGAATTAAATAGGTGACCAAATATTATAAAGATTTTCAAGACATTAATGCGCTAGCTATTCAAGGTATTTAATAAACGATCTTCATATAGCCAAGAAAATACTAATCATCATCATCATCCTCAGCCTCGATCGCTATCTCATAGATTACGGTCTCAAGCCACTTGCTTTCAACCGCTGCCAGCCGCTTTAACCAAGTCGTCCGTCTACTGGGTTGAAGGCCTTTAATACCCCGTCCATCAGTGTGTTCCCCAACGGTATCGGTTATCCGAGCAATATCGCCTCCTCATTGCCAGTTCAGTTTGCTGACTCTCGACAGTTATGTCGGTTACCAATAATACTGCTCACGTAAGTAATATTCAAGTGTAATAATGTCGATAAAAAATTTTAGGCTTTTTATGATAAGAAATGATATAACGACTTAGAATCCCAGAAGAGCCTTATGTGACACTTCAAGTTTTACTAGGCGATTTATTACTTGGAATGATACTATGGTATCAAAAATGTAGATAAAGTTCTAATAAGAGTCGTGTGTATGACAAAATATAAAAGTTGACAAAGATTATTTGCGTACGCATCTACGCATTATGTTTGAAATGAACTACAAGCAAAAGTTTGTATTTCTTTTACTCCAGTGATACAATAAATTCTTGGTGATGGGATAATGATTATTGATGGTGATAGGACTCTTAAAAAACGCTTGCCATATCTTCTAAATAATTTGCCTGAGGACATGCGAGTAGAACCAAATTTTAAAAAAATTAAAATGAAATTATTAAAATATTACTCTAATACTAATATTGATATAATTAATATTTAATATTATATTATATACACCTGATTCCGCAGACAAACTGTGCAAACAGTTTTGCGGGACACTACACAAAACAAAATTGTAAAAAAATGTTTTTGATAATAATAATAAAAATAATAATAAATAATAAATAACTCATATTCAGAATTATTTAATCATAATCTAATCACGAATAAAATCAACAATAAAGGTATAACATAGTACATAGCAGAAGCAGTTAGTTCCACTCCTAAATATTGTTAGAGAATTAATTTAAGTTGATAAAATAACTCTATTTTTTATGGTATAGGGGGCAAACGAGCAGTCGAAGCCATTTTCATGATTACCGACGCCTACAGACATCCGCATAGAGGCTATACAGATGTGCTGCCCTCTTTTCTTCTCCCATCTCCATGGGCCTCTGGCTACTTACACAACGCACGAAAAGCGACAGCACAGCTGTCAGTTTACGCCGCGCCGGTCTCGTATAAGCGAGAGGCACCACCCCGGTGTGCCGGTCCAATTCAGCTGCAAGCAAGCATGCAGTGTGGCACTACCTCTTACAATTCGAGGCGATGAATACAATCTATAGGCGAGGATTCATTTAAATAGTTCAAAGATAAATAAAATATCATGTTTGTAGTGAAGATAAGTACACCTATATTACACCAAGAAAGTACACCTATATTTACAAGGCGAAATTGAAATACAGAACACAGGTAAAGCGCATGACACAGATCTAACTTTGTTAAACAATTTTTCACTTAATGCATGTTCAGCCACAGTTTCAACAGTCTTTATAGTACAACTAAAAATGCCTGAGTCCAGCAATGTATCATTATGGTGTTCGTAAAGAACTAAAATTTACAAAACAAAGATTTTCATACGATATATTGCCATGCTGTGTGCAGCCGAATTGGGCCGGTACAACTGGGTGTTACGTTAAGGTACGGAACTTCTCGTACGCACAATACATTCGCAAAATCACAGCTGTTCTGTCGCGCTTGAGGTTTCTTAGCTTCTGGTGGCGTTGGAGGTAACACATAGTAACATTGAATTCCAGTAAAGTCTATTTTACTATTTAATAACATTTGTTGTAATCCAAACTGTACCGGATTTCATCATAACCTGCTGTAGTTGTGAAAGAGTTACAAAGTCACAAAATTTCACTGATTGTCCACATACGCTATAAAATCGCAAATATCAATATACAAAATTCTATTTTCAGCTTTAAGTAACTTTCATTTATATTCCATAAAATCATCCAGCAAACTCAAACCATAAATAGTTAACTCATCAATGAGCATTGAACGATATACCTACTACCTACCTATTGTACCAGCAAATGGCTTTCAACATGCGAAAACGAACATGAGACTTTATGCGACCGATATACTTTATGCGAAATGAATTAAGTATATACGGACGGACCACGGACTCAAATTGATGTTTGTCGCTATAAATTGTGTAATATCTGCGTTACTACAGTTTCCTAATCTGGTGGAGAGAACATGGTGCCAAATATCTAACACTATTATAGATAATAATTAGACATAAATCACGATAAGCACACGCTGGTGAGTCTTAAGGCCAAGAATTGTGTGAGAAAGTCATCAACATTATACAACAGAACAACAGCGCTCATGCTAACGGATTTATCACGCAAAACCCGAGCGGAAAATTAGTTAAGTATCCATTAAAATACCTACTCATTACAACAACGTGTAGACACCTACATAACATATCAACTTTATATATTATGTTGAAATCATGTGTTTATAATACTGATTTAGAGATTTAAACATGTTTTTTTTTATAATTAAAAATACGATAGGTACTTAAAACATATTTCTATGTACCTCATAATCAATCTCGTTAACAAGACGAATCTGTCAACAACTCCTAAGATAATATTTTTCAAGTTGCCCTTGAGGATGTATGAGAAAACATAAAAATCTACATAAGTCGAAAAATCTCCTTTTGACGCAGTTTGAAGAAAGGAATTGTAAGAATATCATAATGCGACATTCGCGCAGTAACGAATATAGGGGCAAATAATAAGTCCTGACTTAAATCTGGAAGTCGATAAGCATACAATATTATGATGATGATAATTAAATATATATATTTTAGGATATAAGTTTAAGTAAGTTTATAATAAGATATAATTTTTCGTTAGAAAACAACTGAAAATTGTAGGTTGATGGTTATAATATGCTAACAATTAATATTATTTTGATTGATGAATATTATTATTATTTTATTTAGCATTATTACTGTATAACAACTACACTTTCCTTTAAATATTTACATTTGAATTGTAATTAATTAAACAGACGTTTCCATTATTTAGTATTTACTTAATACCGTCCTTTCTGTGTTTGTACATTGTACTACACAGTTCTACAACTTAAGCAATTATGTGTTTCGTTCAAATGCTTAAAATAATGCAAGAGTTGTTAGAGTTAAAATATATTAGCTATAATATAAAAGGAAATAACAAGTAAAATCTTTAAAAAAATCTACTTTGTATAGCTTTAATGTAGTTTTAAAAGTCAATTTGATATTTCAATAAGGAAATAAACTTGAGTCGGACTCATACAAAGTGTACGTTCGACTGTCACCAGGAGCCTCAAGAACCGCCATAGTTAGTCATTTAACATTTTCACATGATATACCTAGTACCTACTCCTGTTGCTGCTATAACAATTGACAC
This sequence comes from Calycopis cecrops, assembly GCA_001625245.1. Classification (NCBI taxonomy): domain Eukaryota; kingdom Metazoa; phylum Arthropoda; class Insecta; order Lepidoptera; family Lycaenidae; genus Calycopis; species Calycopis cecrops. The sequence goes on along the minus strand of LUGF01057678.1, from coordinate 27,435 downwards.
CAAAAAGTAAATTTAAAAAAGTATTTTAAGAGGCTCCCATAAATCAAACGTGATTGGTGTTATAGATACGGAAATTTTAATGGGCGAATATAACTCTGATTTGGCCGTTTTTTTTTATTCAAGAAAAATACCGGACTTACAGGAATAGTACAAGGGGGTAATCAAACTGGAACTACTTACATGACTACCGTCGCGCACCATACACCCGCATAGAGGTTATAGAAGCGTTGTTCTCGCTTGTCCTCCCTCATTCATGGGCCACCGGCTACTTATAATACCATACGAAACTCTAAAGTCAATTACGTACAAATTGTTAAGACCACTCAATGATGCTCTTACAATTCTGTCCCACATTGTTTGCTCTTGTTATTTACTTATTTATTTACTGTGAATTTAAAGACAAGTGATAAGACTAATGATTAAAATGATTATTTTGGCTATGTAGAACTGTTCGTTTAAGAAACAATAATGCTAATTACAGAACAGCTAAAACATCCCCTGAACATTAATCTTATGGAGTTAGAATTTATGGCGACAAGCCAGACTCCTCGACCAAAGATTAAGCTATCTTATTTATTTATGTAATTTGTGTGAATCTTTCCTTGTAGGATAACTTTTAACAGAAGCTGTAAATATTTATTTGTATATAAAGAAATGATGGAACATTCTCATCATCTTTAGGGTCAACGGACAATCAGAAGATGTTTCTATCTAGATTAAGCTATATTATTTATTTATGTAATTTGTGAGAATCTTTTCTATCTTGAAAACTGAATTAGACCAATTTCTTTTATACCATTTAGGTGAATAAACGATAATGTATTTCTTATAGAAAAAAATAAGCTGATCTGATATGGAGATTGAAGGTAGCTTTTGGATTTTATTTAGAAAATATCGCAATTATATCATGTTTGTTCATTCTAAGTCTTATAACAATCGAATATTATTATATTAATGTTTATCTTACAAGAACTAGGCTATATTTATTAGCTTATGCATATACGTAATGTAATATTACGTAACTTCTCTATACTAAAATTTATATGAGGGTAATAATTTTGGTCGTCATAAATGTGACATAAACTTAGAGAAGAGCGTGATCTTTAGGAAATATAAAACTAAAAGTATTTTTATAGCATAGCGGGCAAAGGAGCAGTCGGTCAAGTAATCGCCGAAGCGGATGCGTTGCAGGTCTTTGAGAGATGATACATAAATTCGGTCTGAAAATTGAAGTGCGGTAAATCACCATATGCTTTATTTTAATCCTAGGTTATCTCTCATCATTTAATAAAATAAATAATAATACGACGACTATATATGCGCCAGTCTGGTCGTCATATAATATGACGACCAGGCTGGCCCAGTGCAGTGGTTCAGGGCTTGGATAAGTGGAGCATGTTGCGCCAGGGGTCGCGGGTTCGAATCCCGTCTTAGTCTTGAATGTTTATCTATGTATTGTATGTAGTTCTACAATAAAAATCTTAAATATATAAAATTTCTGAAATTTATAAAGCATATTTAAATATGTATATTTCCGTTGTCTAGTACTCGTAACACCAGTCCTTATAGTACTTAGCACGGGGCTAGACTAACGTGGTGTGTAAAGTTCACAGATATTAATTTATATTATTATTATAATATGTAAAATAGGGTGCAACGCTGCATGGCAGCCTAATCAGGGCGCCACGACCCGGGAGGTAGGTACTTGCTTACATGAGGCTGGCATAGAGTGACAGCTGTTCTGTCGCATTTTGTGCAATGTTTAAGTATCCGGTTACACCTTGGAATGAAGACAAGAAAGAAAGTAAGGCGGCAACGTTTCTGTATAACCTTGGACAGGGTGTATGGTAATGGGCCTCGGTAGAGTTTAAAATTTGTTGTTATAAAAAATTGTTACTACTGTTACTTGCCCCTCTTCTTATTAAAAAAAAACCGGCCAAGTGCGAGTCCGACTCGCACACCGAGGGTTCCGTAATCCAAACCTAATGCATGGTTTTCAATTATTGTAACTTTACGCCTGCCGTTTAAGTTGACAAACGTATATAAGCGGTTGCTCACACACATTTAGTAGGCAACGAATTACAGTTATAAGTTGATAATGGTTTTTCCAATGATCTACATATAATAATTTACTAGTTTTCAGATTTATTCTTATATATGTGCTATAAGTTCTTACTGCTTGCCAAATTTCACAACCCCAGGTCAACGGGAAGTACCCGATATTTTTTTGGTTTTCGACAAAGTACGTTTTCAAACAAAGTTTGTGTATAATTGGCTATAACTTTTTATTGCGTTAACTAAGAAATGTGATTTCAAGGCATCAAGACGTAACTG
>LUGF01057678.1:8385-25001 GCA_001625245.1 Calycopis cecrops | reverse complement strand
CCAAACAAAGTTGTTTTTGAGCACTCAAAACATTGAAATTTTAGATCACCCACCTTACAGCCCTGAGCAAAGCAAAGCCTTCGTGGTCAACGTTTCAACTCACCCGAAGAAGCTGTTAACGCATACAAATTGGCGATTTTGACTACCCCCACTTCGGAGTGGAATAAATGTTTTAATAACTGGTTCGAACGCATGCAAAAGTGTATTAAATATCGCGGAGAATTCTTTGAAAAACAATAAATGGTAATAATCTATAATATTGTCTATACTTATTTCAAACGACAAAACTTAAAAGGCAGCCCTCGTAGTTATGACAGTTGATATTTTTATAAATAAAGTGTTTCTATAACCGCTATATCAACAAAATATATTAAAAAATATAATTAAATAAGTATTGAAAGGAACTCCCATACAACAAACCTTTATTTGCTCATTTTTGCTCGATATTAATAATGGTAACAGGTAGACGCTTGAAATATTTACAGAACATTTACTTATTCTAAAATTCTTATTTTAGTAGCATTTTAGCGTCTATTTCCCTGCTAAGTTAATATGAATGCTTATTGCGTTTTCATCGCTCAGTTGACTGAATTTATTATCACGATGACGGATGACCACGTGAGCACTAGACCCGAATCTAGAAAGCAAAATACATATTTTTTGTATATGCGTGAGTTGGTTTTTGTTGAATTTTTATTCTCATAATGACAAAGAAAATGTAGGGGCTCGTAAGCAAAACCTATAATCAAAGGCTCTCCATTTATATTTGTGAATAAAAGGGTTAAACAATGCCATAGAGAATATGTGAAAGACACGTAAAGACAATACTATAATATGGTTTTATCTGTTACTTAAGGGCTTTGCTTTTTTAATAGTATAAGGGGGCAAACGAGCAATCGGAGCCATTTTCATAACTACTGACGCCCATAGACATCCTCAAAAAAGTTGTTCAGGCGCGTTGTCCTCCTTCCACTTTCACCACTCATGGGCTTCTTACACACCACACGAAACGCGACAGCGAAGCTGTCACTTTACGCCGGTTTCGTGTAAGCTAGAGGTACTTCTCCGGTCATGCCGGCTCAATTCGGCTGCATGCATCATGCAGCGTGGCACTAAGTAAATTTATTGACGGGAATTAAGCAAAATTAGTTCTAATTGCTAAGCGTTTTTGAGAAAAATATCTTGACGGACATTGAAACGGACAAAAATTACCATTTTTTTAGGACACGGAAACATAAAAAGATTTATCATAATTATAAACATATGAATCAAGTTAATACGCATACCTTTATAACATTATTAATAGTAACGCAATTGCGTTACACTCAATTTTATGTGAAAATAAATGAATATAGATAGTTTTTTTTTGTTTTAGGTTAGGCCACAGAATAATCTTATGAAAGTTTTATCTTGCTGGCACAAAGACCTCCACCATGTAATTTTCTTTTTAACCGAATTTATTTGCAAGCAGCATTCACATCCATTTTTCCAAGTGTATCATAAAAGCCAACTACGTCCAAGCGCCTCTTGAAATTTACGAGTGAGCTATTCACGATATTGAATAACGATCTTCATAGAGCTAAGAAGAGTGATGCTCACATAAGCAAAATTTTAAGGGGTTCGTACTTAACAAAAATGTTACACTTTTTATCTCATGGAATATGATGAGAAGCTCAGAATACCAGAAGAGCCTTATGTAATATTATTTGTATAAGTACTGATATAAGCAATATGAGTATTGGAACAATTTGCGTTCTCCAATAAAACGTATCACATAAATTGTCGTATTCAATAAGAAGCTTGAAATAGCAAAGAACAAATCATAAAATACGCATTATCTAGATTTCTAGAATAAACGTAATTTATTAAAAATAATATTTCATGGAAAAGTCGTTCTTAATCCTTTTTTACTGGTTCCTAACGCCAAACAAACATTTTTACTAACTTTTAAAGAACATATTGTTTGACTTTGTTTTTTCTCCTATTTTAAACTAACCTAATCATCACCATGTTGTATGGCTCTACTTAGGATCCTATATAATTATATCCAAACTTTGCAAACATTTTTCAGCTGCTGGTGTGATCCTAATGATTTTTTATATACCTGCTGTAGTGTGAAAGAATAAAAGATTAACAGTGGACAAAAAAGGTGAGTTGTAATGATAATAATACTCACAGACCAGGACAGTCAGATCTTTTCATATTTTTTTCGCCTTTTTGTGACTACTTTATTGATAATATAATATTTAGACTTCATTAAATCAATACTAACATCCATAGTGTGACACCATGGCGCAAGTCTGTCGTGCCCGTGGGGTTCAGTAGCCCAGGCTGAACCCAGACAAAGTGGGCGAAAACAATTAAACCAAAGGGTCTGCTCTTTGCAGCCCTCTTAGAAGAAGAGGGTACTCCTCCATCTCCCGTTCTTTAGTCCCCTCTTGGGAATCTTGCCCCATCGCACTGTCTCGAAGGTGGAGGCAGTATTCTCTGGTGTAGAAAAACCCCGCTGTGGTTATGTCGCGTAGTTATTAGCTAGCCTTAGTAGTTTTTCAGTAGTTTCGTGAAAGAGTTACAAATCTACTTTTTTCAGCAGTTTGCGTAAAAGAATTACATAATATTTTATCCTCACATACTTTCAAATTTAGAATATTAGCAGGATTTAAATTGACGGCAGGTCTCGGCTTGAAAATATTCTCAAGTCGGAAACAGTTTCAAAAAAATTTTATGTCAGACCACAGTGCTAACATAATTTACATTAAATATGTAATAAGTATAAAAAATTTACTTGGTTTCTCATTTTAATATTCTAAAGAAGAACCGCAAAAGACCATTTTGTTATTTAGTATGTCTAAAAATGCTCGTAATTTTATTATATTAGGTAAACGTAAAATATATTTATGCAAAAAGCTTTGTTTTAAGCTTTTTATTTGAAATATTTTTCGTTACTTTCTTGATTATTCGAATTAATGTTCTTCATATGAATGAATTAAAATACCTGAGAACATAAAATGCATAATACTAAATGAAATCGTTTTTGTGGAGATACCTCCTTAGTCCTTAGGCTTAGGTTGTAGCCGGCAAGACTGGGAAAGTACCTTTTTCTCACATAATCCCACCAGTATAAACCAGCTGTGCTGTATATTAGAGGATAATAAATAAGAACATTTTAATAAGTTCATTTTGATATCTATAAATAGTTATTTCAAATACAAACACGTATCGATCATTTTACCATAAACATAATATGATAGAACTTATAACCCGACTATCATAGTAATATATTGTATAGATTTATAAATTAGACATACAAGCTTTCATACTAACGAACTACTGCTCAAGCAATTCTCTATTCAGCTCATGACTATGAATATTTCAATAATTTAAGTTGGTCTAAACTAAAATTTTACATGTTGTAATTTCAAACTGCACAGTATATAATTTCTAGAAGCTTCGTAAAGCTTGCCACTAATGCTAAATGCGTAACATTCACGCGTGATATTTGTACAAACAAACAACGTATTATTTTACAATATCAGGAAACAACATATTAAATAGCTCTCGTAATTAAAGTTGTTAATGATTCATTTGCATAAATATTAAACGTACTGTCATTGTCTTGTAGTCATAAAAAATAATGACTTTTCATGTAAGCGGTTAAGGCACGATCATCGATCACCGAGAAAAATAACTTTATATTAATTGTATTTTTATTTAATTAAAAAAAATCACCTGGACAAGTCAAGATCCATATTTAATTAAATTCATTTGTTTATATTTTAGTTGTAAATTCAAAAAGATATAGATAGAGGTTAATATTAAAAAAATATTTTTTATTTGTCACCAACTATTTTACAGAACAAGGGAGCTAACGAGCAATCGGAACATTATTGATTATTACCGACGCCCATAAATATCCGCAAAAGATTATGCCGACGTGTTGCCCACCTTTCCTTCAAAGGCCATTGAAAACTCACACACGGGACATAATATCGTGCTGTAAGATATACGCTACATACTTGTGTAAGCTATAACATAGCATCACCGCAATCTAACCTTAAAATAAAGTATGTTGAGTGCAATTTCCCGGGCACATTAATCATAAGGAGATGTAACGATACAACTTATTGGTTGAGTTTAAATTACATTGGATTATATGTTTTTCGATAGTATCGACGATCTTACTTATTTCATCCGAGAGTACTTTGAGTGACATCGTTTTCTTTGATACTGCATTTTATCATGAAGACGTAAAGCAAATCTTAATACATTACATTTCTCATGATATTCGTGTGTGTCAAAAATGTTATTACTTGGACAGTAGGGTCGGGGCTAGGGACACACTCCTCACGTAATATGGGCTAGTATTGATGGCTACTGCATGCCAGCAGGTATTCGTCTCCAGAGATATTTATTATTTGCTTGCTGTCCCAACAGACGTTTTCGCGTTATGTTATTTTATTACCACTAGTAGTAAATCAATAAAATTACTGATTTTCGCGAATAGCAGTTAAAAGAACGCAAAGTTATAGTAAGCTACAATTGAAACTAACATTAACATCATCATCATCATCAGCCTATTGCAGTCCACTGTTGGACGGCAGCCTCTCCCATAGCATGCCACTGGCCTCGATCTTCGGCTAACCTTTCCCACTTCCATAACATTAACACATCGTACATATTATCAGATAATATATTAGGTAAAGACTATTAAAGAATTGTATTAATATTAATTCAAGGCATAAATATGACTATGGGAGTCTTCAACTGTCAGAAATCAGGAGTTTTTCCCCTCTGGATAATAATTGAACTTGTTATTAATAACAACCTTTAATGACTTAAGTCATTAAAGGTACTTATTTACTTTCGCCGGCGCAGCGACCCGAAGTGGATCTTGGCCTCCGACACTAGATTGCGCCATTTGTCCCTCTCCTGCGCGATAGACTGCCAATCAGTCCTGCATATCGCTCAGGTCTTTCTGACACTCGTCTATCCAGCGATATCTAATTATCTAGGCCTTCCAATCGGGCGTTTCACTCTTGGTCGTCCCAGATGCACTTGTTTGGACTCACGATCCTCTTCCATTCTCTTTATGTGGCCGAGCCAGCGAAGTCGAGCAGCTTTGCTCTCGCTGATGATATTGGGCTCGTCTACAAGTTGTTCCACCTCCAATTTTTTTCTCACTCGCCATGATCCGTCTTCTCGCCTGGTGGGCCCCAAAATCTTCCTGAGAATCTTTCTTTCAGCCACTAAAAACTTTAGTCATTAAAGGTATCATTATAATTTATAAAAAAGATAGACGATGTTTTATCACATCAATCTTTGAAGTGGAAGTTCATAAAACAGACTAAAACGTCTGCTCAGATACGTAGAAATAATTATAAAATAATTAAAATTTCTACAGTTTATCAGTAAAGTTAAGTTAATTTTCTCCAAGTATTTTTATTTCTAAAACGCGTGTGCTTAGATCTTTAAGTTCAATAAGAGTCTTGAAAATGTAATTTATTTCTTTTTGTAATTTTATAATTTTAATTTAAAATTATAATATAATAAAAACAAATTTAACTAACTCTTTTTGCTTAAAGCCTCTTTTAATGAATACCAAATATCCCCTGAAGCGCCCATCCCACTAGGCATGTAAACAAGTGAAATATGTAGGTTAACCTTTACTTGCCCGATCTAAGATATAGCACACATAGATATTTATTTACTGCTTGTCTAAATTACGTACTCAAATTAGTCCAAAGTTTAAAATTTAGCGCAAAGTGTATAAGGTTCGAACTATAAATTTTGAGTGCAAATGTATGTTACTTTTAAGGGTTAAGCATAATTTAACTTACGTAATTTTTTAAAATGACACTGTATTCAGAAGCACAGTGGACGTCACTAAGGTACATGATATCGATAGTTTACCTCATCTACAGTATATAAACATGAGCCATCACACATGTATTAGCTTAATAATCAGTTCGTTACCTTATAAAATTGTCATTTGAAGTTAAATAAATTATAATCGCAATGACTTTGTTTATCATCTCATAGTTAGTATTATGAAATGTATTGAAGGTTAAAGCTATAGTCCCTACACTAGTTTTATAACAAAGCATTGTTTGTATATATTGTGACAAGCACTCAGTACCTACTCACTAACTTTCGTAGTTAGTATTGTCTCTCAAACCATAGAAGTTTTCTAGAGGCTATTGAGGTTCTGTAGGAATAGAATCTTTTGATGTAATTGTATTACTGTCACTGCACTTGAGCTGCCACTTAACTAAGAATAGTTTGCTGACACATTTGTTTATTAGTAACACGAGAGTGGAAATTAAAAATAGACATCGCCTCATACTGAAGATATATTGATCAAGATACTTCAATTTGTATCAGCTCATTATAAGTGGGCGTGTGCGTGCCATCACACCGTTTTGTTTTATATTGGAAAACTCTGCATGTATTTTACATTAAGCACTCGAAGGCCTCTGTCAGCGCCTATAAATATCCGCATCATGCAGTTGACCTAATTAAGTAAACCAAAAATACATATAAAATACAAACTAATAATCATAAGAACTAAAATATATAAGTACACAATAAGTTTAAAAATTAGTAGACATATAAATATTTTTACATTAAAAAAAGGTAGAGAATTTATTTTCATTCTTCTTCCTTCTTCTACAAATTGGAAATACATAAAGCTGTTGAACACTAAAGCCTGAGTCTATACTTTTAAATTAAAGATTATTGGATATAAATTGAAAAAATCCACGTTAAGATACCTATATCAGAAGTCGCAGAAGTCTGAATTCATATAACTAAATTATTCAAGCTAAATTGATTATTTCCCTATATTTTGGAAGCTCGCTCAGAGAGGTGGAAATCTCGATGGGTATATTTGTTAATAGTTTTTGATATAAATATTTATGTATTTGAATTGAGCATCTTGGCAACCAGATTGACCTCAGAAGATATACTGACATCTTTCTAGCTAATAAACCTACCATTGTGTTTGTGCCAATTACCTTTTTTGTACATGTTGATTCCTTTTTTATTATTGGTTGTCTGGAAGAGACCGCTGGGAGCGGTAAGACCGCCTTTTTGTACCTGTACATCTAGTTTTAAATTCTGAGCATATTTTGGTGCAAAATAAAGAGTTTTTTATTTATTTAAAATATGTACCCCTTAGTGAGATTTTGGAATCTGTCTATGGCAGGATATCCCTTTAGATAATATATTAAATTATACGTTTACAAGAACACTTTTTATTCGTAATTATATTATTAAATGTTTGACGGCTACTTTTTTATCAGATAAGATTTATAGAAAGAGGTAGTACCTCGCTGCATGCATGCATGTAGTGGGTTGTCACTACCGGGGGTACCCCGGTCGTGCCGAACCAATTCGACCGGAGTGAAGTGACTGCTGTGCTGTCGCGTTTCGTGCGGTGTGTAAGTAGCCGGTAGAGGGAGGAGGAGGGAGGGGGGCAACGCATCTGTATAACCTCTATGCGGATGTCTATGGGCGTCAGTAGTCATCAAAATGGCCTCCAATTGCTCGTTTGACCCCTTATACTATAAAAACAAACAAAAAAACATAAAAATAATTCTTCAGTAATCAGATCTGTAGCCGTAAATACACTTCTAGTTTATATTCAACAGATTTTTTTACGATTCACACGAAGTGATAGTAAAATCGTTTACCTCAGGCTATGAAATTCTCTCAAACATGTAACCGCTGAGGTGAGATGTAAATAAGTTGAGGCACTAAAAATGTCTAGATAAGTAGTTTCACCAGTCTTCAAGAACTAGTGTTCCCCATTTAAATCGTGTTTATCTGGTTTTTATATGACTTTTACTACTTGCCATTAATTCGTGAAGCAAAAGCCTTGCATCTTTTTTGGGATTTCGTGAATTGACGAATTTGAAATTTGATAACTGGTACAGTTAAATTATTCGATTGAATATGAACTATATAATAGGTTGAACTATTTGTTTTAAAATGTTTACACTTTTCACTTTAATTTTTCTGTTATTATCAGTCGGAATTCAATTTTTGTCAATTGTGGGCTGCTGAAGGCTGAATGGATTTATTAAGACTCGCACTCTGTTTATATCTGGGGAAAATTATAGAATAATTAATAATTATACTCTAAATAAATATGCTTATAATAATTTTAGTGATGAAATGATGATTTGTGCTTTTACTTACTTTGGATTATTATCAAAAATATATCCGCAAACAAAATGCTTACGAATGAAACAATCTCCTCCAGGTTATAAGGAATAGAGTAAAACGCATTATGATATAATTACGCAAGTTGCGAAGTTTAGATGTCATGATATAGAATCATATGCAGAGTCATACGATATGATGATGAATACGCTATCTTCCTTACAGTGAGATTAAAATGGGTCTAAGATTAAGTCGGGGATGAGGATTCTATAGAATCCTGAAATAGTATTTACCTGCAATATGCTGTGAAACACTGTGTGAACATAAAAGCTCAATCCTATTCTATATATACACCATATTATATTTTGAGGTTTTCTGTAGTAAAATTAAAGAAATAAAAAGAGTTATGTACCTAAAACGGAAAATTTCTGTATTTTTGTTGGCATTTTTCTCAGAAACGCGTAGCAGGACCAAGCTAAAACTTGTGGCAAATATTGAGGTCTTGCAACACAGAAAACAATACGCGTGGATCTAAATGCGTGTATATTAATAATCGCACGAAACTCAAAATCTACCACTATATAACCTACTAAGGTAGAATTCAGTACTAAAATTGGTGAAGTATAATAATTACATCTCTGAAAATCATTATAAATCTGAAGTTTATTTGATAAAATTAAGTGCAGTCGTCGGCAAATATACTACTTATTACTTGTCTACTTTTTATAGTTAGTACTGCCCGATTGTACGGAATCCTCCGCGTGTGTCAAAGTCGCACTTAACCGTTATCTTAACATAATTCACAGTTTATATCTATTGTTCGGTCCACATACGGTCCAATACATATTGTATTGAGAGTCTCTGAACCACTTTGAATTGCCCTCGGGAATAGTTTTCCGATATGTTGTAGCACTTTGTGTAAATTAAGTAAGTTCAATATATTTACAAAGTAAGGAAACCAAAATAGAATATCTACTTTGGATTGCCGTCGATATACAATAATTTATTATTTACGAAGAAAATAGTTATCTAAAACTTGCAGGACTTTGTTTAAATTACATAAGTTCAAAATGTTTCTAAAACTATTAAACCAAAATAATATATCTCATTATACTTAAGACAAAAAATATATAATGACTTACAAAACTAATAAAAGGATAAAATTAAAATCTTCAAGGTCGAGTTCTTCATTACTGAAAGTCGTGTCCGCTGCAGTGTGTTGATGGCTGTAGTCACCACCATCGACTAGGTGATCTGCCGCGAGGTCCTCTTCTACTTTTCCTACCGGTACAAGTTTGTCCAGATTGTTTGTCTCCCTTCGGGGCACGAGTCCGAAGTAGCTCAGGAGTAGCAAGTCGTCGACAGCCTGATCTTAATAATTTGGAGTCGTTTCAAGATTGACATATTAGTCCTCATAGCAGTCCATGGTGTGTGGATCATTCGCCTCCAACACTACATTTCAAATGCATCAATCCTTTGGGCTCATTAGAGTGAATTGTCCTCGACTCCGCACAATACCAAAAAGAAACTCGCTCCTTTTGGTATTGTTTGAAATTTTGCTGTTCTGTTAGATACGGGTAATGTACTCATCGCAGCCTTGGCCATCTGGATTCTCCGTCGGATTTCGTTTTCACAGCCTCCCTGATTAGTTAATAATGACCCTAGCTACAGAAACTCTTTCTTAAATTCGAGCTAATTAGCTAATTCCCCTATCCGAGTAATTTCTATCGATCTCCTTTATTTTGATCTTGGCTTGGTTGACTGAAAGCCGCAGTAACTCATTTTCCAGAAGACTACACGATAAAATAAGATATTATCGTTTATCTTAAAAGCATCTCTATTATATGTCAATAATTACTATAACATAATCCAACTACCTCTTCCAAGATATCTCAAACCAAAGAAGTTATGGCTAGTAGTCATAATAGGTACTATTTTATACAGTAATAAAAGATGTCGTAAAGAAAAAACCTACCCTCATTAAACATACAATATACTTTATACACGCTACATAAACTGTACCTTGCTAATTAAGAGCTTCGTTGTAAAATTTAAGAAAACAGGAGTAATAATCATAATGTTTTACGTAGTTGCTAAATCTATTTTTTGTATTTTCGGCTCGAATCAAGAATGTACAAAATTTATTTGCAGATGCGTGGCGGTCACAAGACAAGATTGTTTTAACATATGCTGTAATTAATGTACTAAAGGTGCACTACTTTATACACATAGTATTTTTTTTCTTTACATAAACTATGTCTTTGTACGTACTTTATACAAAGTACATATTATAATTCACTTAACATCTGGAAAATTCTTAGAGACTATCATTAAAATATGGATAATCGAATAACGATACAATTAACTTAATTAATGTGTCGTTGGTTTGTTGTTTTTAAATTTTTGTGTTTTTTTAAGTTTCTAATTTAATTGTGAGAAAGTATGCCAAAATATAAAATGATGGGTGATATAGAACCTAATTTTATTAGTTTAATATTACAAGTTACGTTTTAGATGCAAGAAATAATATTTGCTATACTTTATTAAATTTAAAAAAGGCTGCCTAATATAATATTATAAACTAATAAAGTAAAAGGCTGGGATGCTTGAACAAAAAGAATTATGTTTGTGTAATACGCCCACGTGTAAATAAGCAATGCACGTAGTAAATTATAGAGGTTTTCCCTTTGCCTTTTTTTCGAACTCAGAAAGCTGTGCACGGCATATTTACTAAAAAAACCTTGATCACGTGAACGCAACATGTGTGTTTTGTGAATCATTTAACCCTTTGTTAATTGTTTTCTTGATTGCATCTCTCCGTTGTAGCGAGAAGAATTTTAAATGAGAGATGTTGAATTTGCCTAATGTAGTGGACACTGGTTTCCGGTTATATTTATATCAAGTATTTGGAATGAAAAAAAAATAATTGTGTCTCAAATCCTAGAGAAATTGAAGTACAATTGGGTAACATGATCGGAAAAATGATCGTAAAAGTAATAGGTATTGTCATTATGTAAATGTTTTTCTTTGGATTTATTTTTCATTAGTTAATTTTATTAAATAATTGCATAATCTGTTACGAAAAAATGTTATAATATTTCCTTTAGAAAACACAATCTGCGCCTTTGCAGTTACCGTGATTATGCATCAATGATTAAATATTATCATTTATTATTACTTATACTACCATATTACTATATTCATACAAAATATTATCAAATAACAACACAAAATTTGGTGAAAATTACGTTGTAAATACGTATACCCAAAATGAAATATTACCTAATCAGTGACGATAATATTCCCAGCGGGTGAATTTTCTGAACAAATTTCAGTTGGTACCTGGCTTGCAATACGAGAGCGTGTTTAATATAATATTATATCACGTTTAATATTTCGTCTTACAGAACACGCTCAGTATAATTTGTATTGTATTATAAGAGGAAGATTACATAAGATAAAAACAAGTAAATATTCATAAGATAAAGTGAATAAATGTGTGTGATTATTATTTTTGAGCGCATAGCTGAAACGACTTGCAGCTTTTGAACTTTAAATTTGTTATGAATAAACTGATCGGGTTTGGTTGAAATTAATCACACATATACATAGCAATTTGTAATTATGTGATAATATTATGATCATTGTGATGATGACTGTTGTAAGCGAAGTGGCTTTTACTGCATTATACATAATAATACCCATATTCTGATTGTTTTGTTTATTTTATAGATGACCTTTAATTGGGTTGATGTTGTTTACCCCGACATAAAGAATAGTATAGATTTGACGCAAAAAGTTATAATTATGTCTTAGCGGGATAAGATATAGCAAAAACTAGATAGAGCAACAAAGACGGAAAGATTATTTTACATCTCTATCTAAATTTTGGTTTTTTCCTTGAATCAGACGTCAAATTTTGTGAAAATTGTTTTAGAGCATTACATCGCTAAAACGCGAAAAAAGCCCTAGGTTCAAAGAAGTTTCTTGATGAATCCGTACATGCATTTATTGTATAAAAAATATATGTTATATTTTAATTAATCATAGATAAATTGTATCGTTTATTTTTGTTATAAATTGGTCCAATTTTTTATAAATAATTAATGTATATCGTAAATTTTTTGGTTATATTGCATTTTCTCTCGATAACGGCTGAATATCCCGACATTATTTTTATGTCAAAAAACTTGTGATTAATTATTTAACAATTTGTATTGATTACTTTTCATATTTCGTTTACTATTTTGGAATAAAAATGAAATTTAAGAAATTTCACTATAACCCCGCGAGAAGCACCCCCGCAATGGCCGTGAATGACACAATCCATGATAAAAGAAGAGGCGATTTCTAAACTAGTGTTCATATACAGCTGGTTATTTTAAACTAAACTTGTACCGTGTCGGGTTATAGTTTTAAAGCCAATTATTTATTTTCCAATTTTCAAGTGGAAAGTTTAAATAAAAACCTGCAACGTATCGCTCTAGTCCTCCATAGAAATTTTAATTGGGTGATGAAATTGGGCAGTGGAGTTTGTGAATTAAAAGGTCAAAGGTACGCGTATTGAATGTCGTTTGGTTAACCGGGAAATGCTACACCTATGTAACTATATATTTCCCATGACTGATGAAAAAACTCAATATCTAATTAAGATTATGCATTTTCTGATTTGTTTCTTCAACGTAGACTATTAATTAAAAACGAAAATAGTGTGGAATTAATTTGTTCTTTAATTACACTACTACTTGATGTCAATACTGAAGAGAGTCAGAGAGAGAAAGAGAGAGAGATTAGAGATAGTCTCTTCATTCAGTCGCAGTGCAGCGACAGCTTTACTAGTTACTAAAATTAGGTAAAATCTTACTACGATTGATTATTACTACAAGTAGCTTATGCATGACTTTTGATTTGCCCGTGACAGTTTATAGGCCTCATAATTTAAATTGGTTTACCAAAACGAAATGGACTCGGATCTGATTTGATTGTGCAGTAAACAGCGCATAATGGAGCGTTCAAAAGAATCCTGACGAACATGGAATAAAGATTTCGTGGTAACAATTTTGATCGGCACTTCTGGTTCGTTCATAAAATGTATGCATATTAAGACCAGGTTCCATAGGTTCCTAGGGGACACAAGCAGTGGGAGTTATTTTCATGACTACCGACGCCAATAGACATCCACATAGAGGTTATACAGATGCGCTGGCCTCCTTTCTCCTCCCACCTCCATGGGCCACCGGCTACTTACACACCGCGCGAAACGCGACAGCAGAGCTGTCACTTTACGCCGGTCTCTTTTAAGCGAAAGGTACCTCCCCGGTCGTGCAGGCCCAATTCATCTGCATGCAAACATGCTATGTGGCAGTACCTCTTACTAGGGCGCTTGGCACACGGCCACGCTTATTATTGCGATTATTGCTTGTAAATATCTCCGTTTGTATAGAAAATACGCACAGTCCAACAACACACTGAAAATGCATCCACGCGCGTACAGGTCGAGGAACATGCAACCCCAAAGACGCAAGGTATAGCACACGGAGTCCCGCAGTGCCGCGTGTGATTTTGGAAGGGCATGACTAACTTTGATGCGAAGGTGGCGATATAAATATTAACCATTCGAAAAAAAAATTTGAATGAAGTGAGCACCGCCGTGCATGAATCCACAAAACGCAATTACGCGCGTGAGTGCGTATAAAACCCGGCAGATCTGCACTCCCGCATGTGTGCGGACACAAAACGCAATTACGCGCGTGAGTACGTATAAAACCCGGCAGATCTGCACTCCCGCGAGTGCGCGGACACAAAACGCAATTACGCGCGTGAGTGCGTATAAAACCCGGCAGATCTGCACTCCCGCGAGTGCGCGGACACAAAACGCAATTACGCGCGTGAGTGCGTATAAAACCCGGCAGATCTGCACTCCCGCGAGTGCGCGGACACAAAACGCAATTACGCGTGTGAGTGCGTATAAAAACCCGGCAGATCTGCACTCCCGCAAGTGCGCGGAGGTGCGTTGACGCGCAACATGCAGCGTGATGCGTGGCAGTGTGCTAACCTAACTCGCGGCGCCACCATAAAGTAAATGGTATACGTGTGTTGCGTGGTTGTGAGGGAGGCAGTGCACCAGCATTAGCGATTGTCGATGGGCGTGGGGCGGCTATGATCGTTCATTTGACACCGAACCTGTAAATCAGTTTTTCTATGTATTCAAATTTTTATTGAAATTTTCTTTAAGTTAATTTTTATACACGTAAGATCGCATCGTATTCAAATAGAATTGTATCAATTAAAGAATTAAAATATAATATTGCAAAATTGACCGTTCTAGTTGGCAGACAAAATAACTACTACATTTTTTTGTGATCTCAAAAATTTAAAGTATTCTGAATGCGAAAAGTAGATGCGGTAGACTATGAAGGCATGTTTGAGTTTGTGGTAATAAACGTATTTTCCTTTATTGACCATTCGCTAAAGTCGATGTTTGTCGTCGTAAATTGCTATAGTAATATAATATCATCAAGTTTTAACGGATATCTTCCATGTAATGGATCTTTGCCTTCTTTAGCTTCATCGTATTTAAAGAATTTACATAACATTTAATTGGAATTTTCGAATAAAAAGGCGGCCAATTTAAAGACCTTATTTCCAAGAAAAAATGCGTTAATAATGCGTAATAATGCGTTAGCTATTCAAAATATTAAATATTTTTTGTATAATAAGACAGCCAATTATAGAGACCTTATATTCAAGAATAAACCGCGATAGCTATTTAAAATATTATATAACGATGTTCATAGGGTTAAGAAAAATACGGCTTACGTAAGTAATATTTATGTGTAAAAGTTAGGTCTTTTTATGATAAGAAATGAGATAACAGACAGAATCACATAAGAGTCTTTAATAGGCGATTTATTTCCTTGAATGATATTTAAGTATCAATAACGTACATAAAAAAGCCAATAAAGTTCGAGTAGCATGTTGAAGGTTTCGTATCACCAGGAAGTACGAACATGAGTACCTACTTATAACAGTTCACAAACTTATTTGAGGACACTTGCGCTTATAATTTTTTAAATGAACTACAAATAAGTTTATACTGTATTTTTTTTCAGTGATACAATTATAATTTACTAATTATCGGTTTGAATCCTTTATTTGTACTGTAAATGTCAAATATCAAGACTTTATGGCTATGATAAGACGTATCCTGTAAGGTTTTACTTACTCTGCGGAAATTAAAACACGCACATAAATTAATATAATCTATTGATTATATTAATTTAGAATTACGATTTATTTTGAGGCACTTTACTTAGAAATACAGCGCTTCAAAGGATTGCAGATCTCAGAATTTGACATGACTTTAGCTTAATCATTCCACGCGTTTCTGAGGACAAGGGTTTGATCGCTCTGCAGGCAGACGGACATCAAACTGATAAAGGGCTCTGTTTTCCTTTTATAAGCCCACTTATAAGATTTCTCTGGACTCTTGTAGAATCGAAAGTAGTCACAAATGAGTTGTACTATGTAATATTATCAACTTATAGTTCACATTATCGATCATTATCGAATACATACAACTTGCCAAAATAGAAATAGTACCTAATATACATAAACCAGAACTGTTTGGTGTATATTATTATTACAAGGTTATCATAATATAACCATAAAAACACCAAAAATAAGCGGTTGTAGAAGTTAGTCCCGGTCGTAAATATTATAAGAGAGTTAAATTAAGTTGAGAAAGTAACTCGGTCAATATGAATTTATTTGTGTAATTCGTTCAAAGATAAATAAAACATGATTGTAGCGAAGCGAGGTTACAAAGTAAGTACACACCCATCTTTACGAGGTGACCTAAAGTTACAGAACCAACGCAAGTTAATGCGTGTTCGGCCGCAGTTTAAACAGATTCGCGTGTACTGAGCTTAATTAAAATATGCCTGTGTCCAGCAATGTAGTAATAAAGTTTTATATTGCGTTCTTTACAACTAATGTACCTACAAATCATGACAATCATGATTTTTATGATGTGAATATTGTATTATATTACCTACCATGCTGTATTACAGACAAATTAGACCTGCACAACCAGATATCTCTAAGTTACCGATACCGACAAAACCTGTAGGGTTCGATACCGGTAGCCTGTTTCTATATGTGAGCAGCCTTACACACGATACCGCAGCAAAGTCAGCCATGCTGTCGCGTTTCTTGTGATATTCCGGACCGATAAGACCTAAAGATTTTCCAGAAAGAGCCTACTCTCGTCTTAATAGCCAGCAACGACACTACAGCGGCTGCAACACTAGGGGTGTTGCAGCCGTCTGCGAGCGTCTGAAATCACATATATCTCGGTGACCCATCAGCTCCTTTGCTTCCTAAAGTATAAAAAATAGCAATACAGAACATCCTGCTTTCAACAGAGTAGCACAGATCTACTAACAAGACTA
>LUGF01057669.1:2852-12950 GCA_001625245.1 Calycopis cecrops | reverse complement strand
TAACATAAAAATAAATCTGTGTATTTTTTACGATGGACAAATTATGCAGCATCTGTGACTTATATAGACAACTAGAAATCTAGAAATAATTTCTTGATTAAAAATGAAGTTGGATGTTTTTCAGTATTGTTCAGGTGAGTAAAAGAGAAAATCGGATGTCGCATCGCCAAAATTCCAGTAGTGTAATATGACAATTACACTAGTAGCTGTGCCCGCGTTTGTTTGGTTAATGATTCATTTTTTTTATAGCCTATAAACTGTCTGTGAATTTTCTCGACATATTAACAGATAAACAGAGAAAAATAGTAAAATTTTTTAGAACGTTTTGTTATCTTACTCTATGCGGATGTCTATGGGCGTCGGTGGTCATGAAAATGGCTCCGCCTGCTCGTTTGCCCCCTATACCATAAAAACGACACTATTTTAAGTTAACGTCATCTTCACCATCATTAGAGCTCTATAGTATCTCTCTTTACCATAAAGAACTCTTAGCTAAGAGATTTAGGAGATTAAAAACCATGGCCTTATTGTTGCGCTGCCGATAACCCTAAATCAGGACAAGACGCGTATTGCCAACATAAAATCACAAGGTGTAATTATGGATGTACATTTTCATCTGCCGTCGTTGGCCCCGCTGACAGCCATTAAACCTGCCTACGCCGGACTAGACTTGAATCGATAGTTTAAAATAGGCAAGCGTAACAAAGTTCAATGCCTCTAATATTTATATGAGGGACCAGCGGTTCTCAATCTGCCGCACCAACGTTTCTGGTGGTAGGTTACCTGACATTTTTATCTAGTCATTTAGCTCTAGGATGTCCTACTAGAAATATGCCTAGGCTATCTTTGGCTGTCGCGCGCTAGCTTCTCTTTCTTAGAGAGGGGGAGAGGGGACTCCGTTCTCTTCTTTCGTTCTACGGGAAATATAGGGAAATCTGCTAGAAAACAAGGTACTAAGACTCCTCATCCGATGTCTCAGTGTCCGTTGAAGTGGTATTGGGCTTCCACGGTTATGACAGATTCTACATCAGTCACAAAAAAAATATATTCACTTGATTATTTTATAAAATATGTAGAGTACTAAAATATTTGATCGAAGAGAAAAAAAATATGGAAGTTGTACACTGCGTGTAAACTCAATTCATATCTACAATAATATTTCACTGCAAGAATTAATCGTACTTGGGCAGCAGCTTTGACGACTCTACTCTATTTTAATAAAAAAATGGCGTGAGCGGCCTATAGACCTCCGGTCGGAACGAATTAATTTCTTGATCTAAGTAAAACCGTGTGCGGATTAGGCGAATAAGTCTTGTTACACTTTTTAGTTTTTACAGATTTGCTCCCATTCCGCTTATTATGTATTGCGAGAAATTGGAGCATTTATGGATACAAGTACTTTATCGCGGTACTTGTATCCATAAATGCTCCAATTTCTTTCAAATTTCAGAATTATAATACCAATAGAACATAGGGAATCAGTCTTTACATCTCATTTTTTCTGACGGATCCCAATATGTTGAAGTTCTGCAATTACACGTCTCTTACCATGTCAACCGATTCCACTTATAACGTCATATAAATTAACTACAAAGTCATGAAACTCATCCGAGCGAGCGCTTGGAGCGCACAAATAAAAAATATTCCCGTACAGTTTGAGAACCGGCGGCTTCTAATAAATTGTGCTACATTTTGAGTTTATATTTTTAACCGTTTCGCAGCGCGTCCGTACGTTTGTTTGTGTAATCTTTATTGTACAGAATATTAAATATATACTGCATGCCTTTCCTTCTGTCTATCCACAAAATTATAAAATAAACGTGGCTAAGTTTCGTTTATTATCATCATTATTGTCAGCCATTAGCTATCTCTCTCTACACTACTCATTAGGAAAGAGATGGTGGAGAGGTCTTGTAATAAACAAGACCTTCTTGCAGTATACTCTTGATGTGGACATTTGCCAGTAAAGTTCGCGTGGTTGCTGTTCTGGGTGTAACGTTCAATCGGTTGGATTTTTTTTGTTTCTTTTTATTGTATAGCGGGGCAAACGAGCATTCAGAGATATCATTGTTATTACCCACGCCCATAGATATCCGCATAGAGTTTATGTAGATGTGTTGCCGTCCTTTTTCCTCCCACATCCATGGACATGGACCACCTGATACTTACGCCACACGAAACGCGACAGCGCAGCTGTCACTTTACGTCACTATCGTAGACTAGAGGTAAAACCCTCTAGTCGTGCCGGCCCACTTAGCAAGCGATGACAGATTTTAGGAGTAAGTATTCTGGGGTATCTACTGATAAAGTCCAATTCTGGCCGATACTGGTTAATAATTGAAATCACTGAAAGATCATGTTTTTAATTTAAATAAGAGCTAGATCAGGGGTAGCCAACCGGTTGAAGTCGTGAACGTTTAAATTTTCGTAGCAAAGGAAAACCTTTTTTTATATTTTTTTCTAAATCAGGGATAGCCAACCGGTTGGATCGTAAAAAACTGACAACTTGACGTTTAATGGTCGCAGCACTCTTGTCAACTCGGAAACGGATCGTAACCTTATCACCTCGAGCCGGTCAGTATTCTTTGAATGAACTTCATACTGAACGGAAACGTAACGTAATCGTATCGTCATCGCTTTTCTAGGCGAGACGTTTACGATCCCTTTCCGAGTTGATAAGTGTGCTGCAACCACACATTTTCGTATCAAAGAAATTTAGTGTATTTTTCGAGGTCGTCTCGATGACAGTGTCGCCGTATAAAAGGTGTCCAAATAATTAGTTATATTTATTCCGGACGCGAGTGGCGACATTCGTTAGAGCAGTGGGTCAAGAGGTTTACGAGTAGCGCGGGTCGCGCGGAAATAGCGAACGTAGCTGGAAGACGTTTGCCGAGTGACGGCCATCATCGCGCCGCAGCCAGTCGGTGCGACCTTCGTAGATCTCCATCTATATAATAATAAATAATAACAGAAATAGAAATAGAAACAGAAATTTTAACTTTATTTTTATTTCTTGTTCAAATGGTTTATCTCAACTTATAGCCATGTGCTATTTATGATTTATTCTGATCTTTTAACTTATTTTCATTTTCTTTAAATAATGGTATTATTATGATCAGATTATTAAGTACACATATTATGTTATGTTATAACCTCGTTAAAAAAAATATTTGTAACCTAGTTTAAGTTGATATTTAAATATATAGGTACCTAAGGTGTATTTACTTTTTTCTTTTTTCTTCTTTTTTTATTTTTTCTTTGTTTTCTTTTTGTTAATTAATTAATTTTAATGTATTTAATCGCGGATGCTATTAATTATGTTTCAACTATTAGTATTTGTGTTCCTTGAAAATAAAATAAATAAATAAATAAAGTATTGTGTATGGAAATAAATAAATAGTACCTACAAAAAAAAATCATGAATAAATAAATAAAGCATTTTACAAAAGCCACACATATTTGCAACTGTTTAAAAAATTAAAAAACAAGAGTTCAATTTCTTTGCACAATTGGTCTTCAGCTCGGCATTTCTGTAGGGATTCGAATACGTGACCCCTAACTCACATGTGAAATCCCCGTCTATTTATAGCCTGCATCCGGTAAAACGGGCCAAATTGAGGACCGGAAACGGCGCTGACGGCTGTCACAGATCGGATTACTTCGTGCCGGCTTCGGGTGAGCTCGTGCATTACTGATATTCAATAACCGACCATGACCTACGGCGTTTCCGGTGGCATCACCAACCCGTTTTGCCTGGCAGGGAGTGTGCCTTGAGATCCGAGGTACTTCACTTGCTATGCCCGTGACTCCGCCCGAGTGGCGATTCTATTTGTGTCGTTAAGTTATTCAGTTAGTCATTGGTTATTTTTTTTAGCCTATACCTGGCCTGGAGTTTTCTCGACAGATTGCTAAAAATTGCATCAAAATCCGTGCAGCCGTTTTCGAGCGATGCGCGCACAAACAGGTTCTTCTCAGGACAGGGTTCAACCCTAGAACCGGTGCGCGGTGGTAGATTTAATTGTTGACGTTCAAAAAGTAATTTCTATAATTCTATTTTTAATAAAAACTTTTTCATATCATTTTTCACAGACAAACAGAGGAACAGACAAATAAACAAAAATCCTAGAAGCTGTTGAATCGTGTTCTGTTATCAATTACAATCATCATATCCCAATCAATTGTTTTTTAAATACTTTCTATGCCCATTGAAGGCCCGCGCTAACGAGGAATTTTTGCCCGCGGACTTTTTTGTCCGCTAAAATAGATCGCTTACAGCAGTATCGAGTAACGCAAACGAGAGATTAAAAGTAAGCGGTACTTTGCATACATTTTTGTCCGCGGACAAAAATTCCACGTCTGCGCAGGCCTTTAGCTTTGTTATATCTGTAGATTGTAAAAGGGGCAAACGAGCAGTACTTTGGACGACAGACAGGCAGGGAGTAGAGAGCGCCACATATGGCATATCACGAGCCTCACACACTTGCCATTCCTCCACATTCATGACTCTTCATTCACACGCCGGTTGCGGTAAATATTCAAGGAGTCGTCCTTTGTAGAGTGCAATGGGGTAAACTAGCAGTCGGAGCCTTTTTGAGTCATCAAAATCGACGCATGTAGTATAATATAGTTCCTTAAACTCAAAAAATATACCCTATTTAATACTTTTATACCTACTATCTATACATATTATAATAAAATCGTAAGAAAGTCAAAACTGTACATTGAAAATTTTTTTTTTAAATAGTTGGGGTGTGATCTACAATCGATATCGAGGCCAAAATACAGTTTATAGAATTTTTGTCTGTTTGTCTATAGCACTGGTTCCCAAACTTTTTCGTCCAACGCCCACTTTGAAAATCGGTTACTTCGCATCGCCCGCTTATTAGTTATTACCCCTTGATATTCAAAGACCATTATGTCGTTTCTGGTTTCTTACCGCCTCCTTCTGAGCATCTGGCGCCCACAAGGGGGCGTTATCGCCCACTTTGGGAAAGACTGGTCTATAGGAATGTCCGGGCTAAACTCAAAAAATACTGCATGGATTTACTTCAAATTTTACATGAATATTACTAACAGGTCGGGTCAACATATAGGCTACATATTATCTTGATATTTCCACGGGATCGAAACTTATGCGGGTGAAACCGCGGGGCGCAGCTAGTAGACTATATCCTTTAACCTAATCCCACTTACAACAGTACATATACATTTAAACATGCATAGCTTATTATGCTAGGTACCTATAGTACAAAATAAAAAGGTACTAATACCAAGTCCAATCGCAGCATTTTCGTGACGTCTGCAATTCTTTTAACTGTATAACACAGTTCTACGGATCCTCATTCATCGAACGAATGATTCGTTTAATCCACTTGTTATTAAACTCTTTGTGGTCCCTAGCCTCGGCCTTTATCCTTTCCCCGCGAAAAAAAAGCCTTTATCCTCGAAGTTTAGGACCTCAAAGCACAGAATAATTGCAATGAAAGGTTGTCAACCTGAGGATTCCGCTCGTTCGTTCAATCATAGTTGATTTTTTTATTGAAGTTTTTTATTCTAATGCGAGCAAAAGGTAGCACAGGTAAAAAATAAATAACTCAGTATGATGTAGTCCACACTGTGTGCATGTGTGCAGCCGAATCAGGCCGACACGAACAGGGAGGTACCTACATCATACACGATGCCAACGTAAAGTGACAGCTGCGGTGTTTGGTGTGGGGTACTTACATAGAGAAGCAGGTTACCGGCGCCGACAAAATCAGCGCAGAGTTGGCGCCGATAGTTTTGCAATGTTATCTTATGGGCTCACTTATACAAACTTTAAACAAAAATAAAAATTGTTCGATCGTAATAAAATATAGCCTGAGTTACTTCCTGATAGCGTAACTTTCTATTAGTCAAAGGATGGTTAATGGTCGACGCACACTTATCAACTCGGAAAGGGATCGTAAACGCCTTACCAAAAGTAATGGTATGGAGATTACAAATGTATCACAAAAACAAATCCATCGCGCATATTAGCGCTGTGGTTCGCACGGCAACGTCTTGCATCCTGTGACGTCACAGGATAACATCATATGCTCCAAGCGTTTGCTGACGTCATACGGTGCACGTGGTACAATGTTTTCATAACATGGAAACGAACTTTTTCTCTTTTTATCTGTAGGCTAGTAATGCGTGCATAAGACGCAAATGTTCGCTAGATGCCAACGTCATAGAAACCCGCACTACAAGGATTCGGCAAGGATTAAAGAAGCGTTGCTCTTCTATGGCCAGTTTTTTTTTGCGTGACGTTGGCTGACGGCATCTCGAATAATCAGTAAAGTTTACATATAGTACTTTAGTTGAAAACTTACAATCACATCACATACAACGAACACCTATTCAAAGATTGTCTTCGTCAAACATCATGATTAATCATGATTTACGATAAAGCGCTACAAGCATCTATTTCTAGAGAAGTTTAAATTTGCCGAAATTTTGTATATTTGAATTTTTATATATTGCCGATCAAAGGATCAGCCGTCTTGATGTTCATAAAAAAAACTTTCTATAGCGAAGAATGAAAGCTAAAACATTTTATTTATTTACTATTTAAATAAATAAAATGTTTATTAAGTACCGCTGGTTACATTAAATCGTACGAATATTGAAGTCCTTATACAAGCTTGATACAAGTGAGATGCATTAAATGAAACCACATATTTGGTGTATTATTTTCAGGCTACACAACAAAAATCAGATCAATCGGAGCAATAGTTTAGCGACAGGAATTTTTTAAAGCTTTTTCTCACTACGTACATGCTGTATAGCAGCTGATCGCCGTCTATGACCGGCCGGGGTCTTTCACCCCGTACGATGTTGCCGTTCGCTGTACGAGCCGGTACAAAGTATGTTTATGTTTTTTTGCTGTTTAACTTGTTTGAAAAAAGTATTTTCGTAAACATATTTTTAATAGTTTCGGATTAACTGTAGGCAATTATAGTATATGTGGCCTTGTATAAAAAGTATAAAAACAAAATAAAAGCCGAACGAATTCTGTCTGATGATGATGTACAAAGACAACAAGAAAAGTCATGCAGACAATTATAAAATAACATTAAACGCATGCCGGAGCATAAAGTACAGAAGTTCCGCTAATGTGTAGAAGTTGGATGCTGACGTCGAGAGAATTCCGCCTTCAAGTAATCCTGTATAATGATGTAACGTTTAATCTCTTGAAGTATCTGTGCGTTTCTAATTATAACAAATTTGGGTCAAATGGTTTTGGTTGCAAATCTCTCTTCTCTCTTCTTACTTAAGAGCACAGTTCTTGTTGGTGGAGTTTCTTCCAAATGTCCCTGTCCTCTGCTAATGTCTTTAGCTCCTCGTACGTCACGACGTTCACCTTCTCCTTTAGTTGGTCTACATATGCCCTTCTTGGCCTCCCTCTTCCTCTCCATGCTTTTATTTGTCCTGCCGCAATAGTTTTATTAAGATCGTCGTGCCGCACTAGGTGGCCAAACATCTTTCCTCTTCTCACTTCCAGCGCCTTCAGCAGAGTTCCTTTCTCTCCTACAAGTTCTAAAATCTCATCATTCCGTTTTTTTTCCTTCCAGCTGACTCTCTCCATCCGCCAATAGCTAATTTTAAATGTATAATGGGGTAAATGAGCAGTCGCAGGGGTAGGACCATAAACAATCGAATATAGGTCATGTGTTGCCTACCTTCTGCCTTCCAATGGGCCATAGGTACTCAAGTATCGCAGGAACTGTGGTAGCGTACCTGTAAATATATCTTATGTAAGGTACAACCCGCGTTCGTGCAGGATTTGGCTGCAACGTAGCAATGGCACTCGCTAAGTATTCCTTATTTATACAGGACCAGATAAAGCCAGTAACTACTAGATAAAGTTGTAGATAACGGTCAGTCGCCGCGTCTAGACGCCACTGATTAGTGTTCTGCATATTTTAGGAGCACCGCACATATGCTACTTTTAATTTTCAGTTGCTTTTTAGAAGCTGAATGCAGCGACCAGACGCTCCACAGCGCACATTTAAATACGACTTCGGAGCAGTCGCTAAAGGTCAATTCACACCAAAAGCGCGGCGAAGGGCAGCGAAGCGGAGCGCACTTTTAGTGTCATATGAATTTAAACTTTATTTTCATTACTATAGTACTTATTATCGAATTCTCGCGTCTTCCGCGCGGATTCCAGCGACTGCTCGAGCATTCGCGGGATTCCGCGCGTCTCGTTCGAGTTTCTCATGCGATAATAAGTATTATTGTAATTATTATAAAGTTGAAATTCATATGACATATAAACTGCGCTCCGCTTCGCTGACCTTCGCCGCGCTTTTGGTGTGAATTGACCCTTAGAAGCTGAATGCAGCGACCAGACACTCCCCAGCGCACACTTAAAAACGCCACCGGAGCAGTCGCTAAATCGCGCGACTCCGATACCGCGACTGGACTCAGAGTCGCTAAATTGTGATGCAGCATCGATGCTAAAAGTAGCGTCTGTGCTGTGGCTCTAAGAGGTGCAATGAGCAATCCCATTCGTGCATGCCGGAACTGACTGCAATGTAGCAATGGTACACTTACTAAGTATTTCTTATTTCTACAGGGTTATTTTTCGGTCACCGACCGAATTTTCAGGTTTGGTTCAGAATCAATAATACATTCGATTTATGAAATAAAAATATTTAAAAAATAATTATATACAATTACTTTGTCCTATGTTGTAAAACACATTTATTGGTCACCACGTGCATTACACTCGCGACTCACGGTCGGCCGACGCACTGACCTTGAAGTCTATACATTTCGTATAAGAACAACAATCGATGACTTTTTTAAGGACCATTTCAAATCGATTTTTATTTAAAAAAATATTACAATTAGACGATAAAATTTAAAACACACCCTTGGAAGGATGTTTTCTTACTACAAGCCAGTAACTACATAAAAGTATATCAGAGTTGTAGATAACGGTCAGACGTCCCGTCTAGACGCCACTGATTAGTGTTATACATCTTTTAGAGACTGCTCCTGCGTGCGACAGGGACGGCACTATAAAACGATACTATTTCAGAAAGAGATAGTGCCATGCATGTATGCATGTAGCTGAATTTTTCCGACACGACCGGGGAGGTGCCTTTCGCTTACTCGATAGTGTGAGAAGGAAGGAGGGCGACGCATCTGTATAACCTCTATGCGGATGTCTATGGGCGTCCGCGTCGGTAGTCATGAAACAGGCTTCGACTGCTCGTCTCTCCCCTTATACTGTAAAAATAAAGGTAGGAGGAGAAAGGAGGGCATCTGTATAACCTCTATGCGAATGTCTATGAGCGATGGTAGTCATGAAAATGGGTACGACTGTTCGTTTGCCCCATTATAGTATAACTAGCTGTGCCCCGCGGTTTCAACCGCGAAATCCATATAAACTTCAACACCCTATTTCACCCCCTTAGGAGTTGAATTTCTAAAAATCCTTTCTTATCGAATGCCTACGTCGTAATATCTAGCTGGATGCCAAATTTCAGCTTGATCCGTTCAGTGGTTTGGGCTGTGCGTTGATAGATGCCTATATCACGTTTGAGTTTTATATATATAGATAAAAAAAAACAACTTACCTCCATCTATGCACTGACCAACGGTACTCAAATGCAGGCCAACAAACGCCATGTCGACGCGGAAACGACGTTCTAATGATGAGTAATGATGCGCGGAGATGCATTTGTGCAACATCGCTCGGGCGGGGAATAATGTTGCTCAACAACACCTGGGCACAATACAGTAAGGGCCGGACACACGAACTACTACTATAGTTTAGTAAGAGGTAGTGCCACACTGCATGCTTGCATGTAGCCGGATTGGGCCGGCACGACCGGGGAGGTACCTCTCGCTTACACGAGACCGGCGTAAAATGACAGCTGTGTTGTCGCGTTTTGTGCGGTGTGTATGTAGCCAGTGATCCATGGAGGTGTGAGGAAGGAGGGCAGCGCATCTGTATAACCTCTATGCGGATGTTTTTAGGCGTCGGTAGTCTTGAAAATGGCTCCGACTGCTCGTTTGCCCCCTATACCTAATTTTTTTTTTTTTATAATAAATAAAAAAAAA
>LUGF01057666.1:106182-118515 GCA_001625245.1 Calycopis cecrops | reverse complement strand
GGAAGAAGATCCTTCCACTAGTCTTCGTAGGATTTCTCGACGAACTAGTGTCGCAAAGTCTACAGTTCACAGAATTTTAACAGTTACACTTATTGGGCTTAGACTAATTTTTTTTTGTTCCATGTTTGTTATAACTCCCTCCATCATCCACACTCCGTTGGTCCACTCCTTACGAGACACCCTGTATATTAGAAATAGAAAAGGCCCCAAAATTGACCCTTATGGGACCCCCATTTCTATTTTAGTCCCGTTAGATCTTTTTTATTTACCTCAACCTTTTGAGTTCTATTGTTTAAATATGAAGTCAATAGGTTGAGAGCTGAGCCTCCTATACCATAATGGTGTGATTTCCTGACCAATGTTTCATGCTCTACACAATCAAAGGCTTTGGAGAGGTCACAAAACACACCTAGCGCATCTCGTGATTCCTCCCATGCCTCAAAAATAGAACTTAGTATTTAGTAAACTAACACCACTACTAAACATGGAGCAATTATGTCAATTATCGATTTTATAATTTTCATGGATATGCCCCACAAATCAGTCGTGTTCTTAGTATTTAACATTTTAAAAGCTAAATTATGTCTTGGGGCTCGATTTCATGAAAACTTACATAATCTTTCCTTAAATAATGATTCAGCAGCAGCAGAAGATATAAAATTTTTGGTAGTTGAAATTGGAATGTCAGTGAAAAATTTCTCAAACACCGTCGCAACTTCTTCGTCAGACTTAACTAGTTTATCTTTGATACAAAGTTTCACTACTTATTATGTTCCAAGTAGTCCTTATCTTATTTTTGGAATTTATGATTTTATTTCTTATACACAAGGTTTTAGCACCAAAACATACTTGCTTAAAGGTCTTTGAATATTTTTTAACATAATTTTTAAAAGATTCACTATGATTGTATGTTTTTTCATAATATAGCTCATATAATCTTTGTCTGTTCTTATAAATCCCTCTTGTTGCCCATTGTTGCTTGGCAGCATTTCTTTGTGGGACCCAGCTATCATGGGATATTTTTTGATAAAAATAATCCACAACAGATTTTGTTACTTCTTCACATCAACTATTTATATATGTTGCTCTCGCATGTTTACAGCCTTCATCGGGCAGCAACACAGTCATGCCACTGGACAGATATAACCGTCGCCTCACCTTCATCTACTTTCAATGTAACCACACCACTAACTGGTACCTGTAACACATAGATTGACGTGGAGACCTATCATTAAATAACACTGATTTAAATAATTCGTTGAAAAACGTAAAAATCATTTATTTTGACAAAAAGAAATCAGTAATAGATGGTCAGAGTGCTTGAATTTGTGTCAGAGTGCATTTACAGGGCTACTTTAAGATATATTTTTTGTAGGTAATTATTTAATCTTCAGCCTTGCAAATTACCTAACCTCAAAAAAAATTAAAAGGATATTATATAATACGTAAGTGTAATTGTATTAGAATTAAACAGTGTTGTGATATACTTACGGGGATGTTTTCAGTTTCGAAATTGTGATGAGCAGAAGTCTTTATTCAATGCTAGAAATTGTCCCATCATAAACAAATCAATTCAAGGCATTAGCATATGCTTTAATAAATCCAGTCTCTATCTTTGTTGATTATTGGCTGCGTCGCAAGTGTTAAACAACACAAATTTAATTACTATTGATGGAAAAACAAAAGAAATTCGCAAAATTCAAGAGATTATACCTAAAACTATATACGATATAAACTATAAACGAGCAACAATGGATGACACGCCTGATGTTGATGAGCTTTTATTTTTTAAAAAATCACAATAATCTCTCTATATAAGTAAATAAAAAAATGTTGTATACAATTTTTTAAACGACAGTTCAAAAAGGTCTTTTAAGTAATTCTTTTATACTGTCTTCATGTCTATTTGTTTGAATTTCCAGATACAATCAGACGGTCACCGCCTGTGCCACTTGTGCCTGCAGCGGCTGCGGCAGTGTTCCCTTCTGGTCCGGACGTGCCGTCCACGTGACAAGAACCAGGTAACCTATACTGTGATAAAGAGGAAACGTTTGTTATGAACAGGCTCCAGAGCTACTGGACCAATCTAAAATTCTTTTTACCGTTACAAGTCGATAATATCACTGATGTATATAATATATATGTATATATAGTAGGGTGTCCCGAAACTTTTATTTTTTGATTTCTTTAGCGCAAGACCTCTCAAAAGTTGTGTAATTAATCATAGAATACTACAAAAATATAAGAAAAAATCTAATATAACGTTCTTAGGGTTCTACCTATCATCAAAGTTTTCATAAATTGGTATTTTTAGGGAAATCTTTCATTATCTTCAATAAGGGTAAAAAGAAAAAAATATATATGTTTTGATATTTTATCACATTTAGTACACAAGATACACCGATTTACAAGCAAAAACATGTTACTAGGTTTATGAATTTGTCAAGTTTCAATCTGCAGATACACTCAAGTTTCAACTTGTTTCGAGCATTTTCATGACCTAACTAGCGAGAGTTACAAACAGGAATACTTTGCAATTACCAACAGTTGCTAAGGTATGTGATAGATACGGTTTGTCTACGCGATCTGCTGCTGCGGTAGCTTCTGTAGTTTTGGCTGACGTTGGCTTTGTTTCTGCCGAAGACAAAACCCTATCGATAAAAACAAAATTCACAGAGCTGTATCGAAATCTCACACAGAAGTTTCGTAAAATATTACTAGTATAAATATAAGCATTTACTTTGACGGTCGCAAAAATAAGACTTTCATAAATGAAAAAAAAGGAGATCATTACCACCGAAAAGAAGTTTTAGAAGAACATATTTTAGTTTTAGCAGAACCTGGATCCAATTATTTGGGACACACAACGCCAAGTCGGGCACTGCAAAAGAAATTGCTATTTCCATTACAAAACTATTAGAAGATCAAGGTTGTACTTTAGCTGACGTGATATGTGTTGGATGTGATGGAACTCCAACTAACACTGGTTGGAAGGGGGGCGCGATTCAAAATTCAGCAGTATTTGAATAGGCCATTGCAGTGGTGTATTTGTTTGCTTCAGGCCAATGAGTTACCCCTTCGTCATTTATTTTTGACCTTAGATGGTTCTACTTCGGAGCCTAGGGAGTATTCTGGACTACCAGGAAAACAATTAGTTTGCTGTGAAGATAAACCAACGGTGTCTTTTTGTGAGGTAGTAAGCAATTTACTAGAATTGCCAAAAGATATTGTGGATAAACTAAGTACCTACTGTATCTGTACGAAATTTGTCAAGCTGTGTCAGCTGGATCGACTACTTCAGAGTTAGCAAATTGACAACCAGGCAAAATGGCACATTCTAGATGGCTTACTTCTGCAAACCGTATATTAAGACTTTATGTAAGTACTTTAATAATGCTTGTAAAGTAGGTACGTAGTTAAAGTCATATACTTTAACCACATACTTCACGTACTCCTATTTGGTATTTAATCAAGCGAAAGTCATCTTTTAAGGAGGGTGCCAAACACGTTTATCAAATGGTGATATAAGTACGTAGTAGTAGTAAGTCGTTTTTTAGCCTACAACCTGAGATGTATTGTCGACTCGGTCATCGAAAAAATCGCTTTTTTGCGCACCCAGAGAACCTTCTCGTCAGTATGTTGTGCGAAATAATAAAAGCTAGAAAAATTGAGGACACTGAACGCAGGATATCATGGACAAGGACACTGAACGCAGATAATCACCTAACTATCTTAATAACTTTTCTGCTAGAGATTACACGGATATTATTGTGTGGCATGAATGTCAGGTTACATCACCGCCAGTTCTAAGACATATTTGTAACGAAGATCTTCAAACCTTATCAAAAAATAAGATTTTGGAAATTTTTGACTTCTCTTGTCACACACAATCTGTGGAGAGATGTGTGAAACTAGTTACAGAGGCATCGCAAAATGTAATTGACTTTTCTTCAAGAAATGGTTTTATTCGAAATAGGTTACAATCTCGAGCAGAAATGCCTAATTTTGCATACAAAAGTAAATTTAACTTTTAACTTTCTGTTAAATATTACTTTAAATTTTTAATCTTGTACTTACTTGTAATCTTATGTCATTGATTTTAATAAAAAAGTAACTTTGTAACTTACATATTTTATTTTATTTTAGGTATATGATTTCAGTTGGTAAAACGTGAAATTTTGTCAACTTTCAAGTATGGTAGAACCCTCAAAATGACACACTATTCAGTTCTTTTTACATTTTTTTAATAGTATATACAATTACGCAAATTTTGACACCTCTTGCGTTAGAGTAGCTTAAAATTTTTTTTTTTTCATACATTGACGGGACACCCTATTATATAGGGTATGTATATACAGGGTTATTTTTGGTCACCGGGAAAATTTTCAGATTTGGTTTAGAATCAATAATACATTCGATTTATGAAATGAAATATATTAAAAAAATGATTAGATACAATTACTTTTTCCCATGTTGTAAAACATATTTCTTGGTCACTACGTGCATCACACTCGCGACTCACGGTAGGCCGATGTCACTGACCTGGAAGTCGATACATTTCGTATAAGAACAACAATCGATGACTAGGTACACTACACCCCGTCCGGGGGATCCGGACGCGGACGCATTTCAGACCACAACTACACCCTGACAGACAACAGCACACACGTTCGGCTCCGAATAGCCAGAACGACGATGTTAGTTAATTCTCAGGGAATAACGACAGTGCCCTTTTACAGAGCTCAAATCAAACCGCCGTACCGGTTAGGTTAATCACGACAACCGCGCGCGAGTCGTACCACCCGCCAGTGGTGGAGGGGGGTCCGGGCCCCCCAGTCATGATAGCTCATAGAGCTCCTCCAGCTCAAGATCCGTGTCGGCCACTTTTTAGCTGCCGCGCGTGAGCTGCTCCCCTCCGTTAGAGGTGGGAAGAGGAGGACACCCGCTGGCCTCGGCCAAGATAATACTTAATAGCATGACCTATTAATCGCAATAGTCCGGTTTGTCTTCTCCCAGCGGCTGGGAAAGAAGGGAGGTCCCCCTATCGACCATAAATAAGTGGCTTGAGCTAACCCCAGGGTGCTCGCCACTCATATCGATGAAGCTGCACTGACCTTCTCTCTCAGCATAGTTTCTATCGAAAAAAAAAAATCTATGACTTTTTAAGAACCATTTCAAATCGATTTTTATTTAAAAAAAATTACAATTAGACGATAAAATGTAAAAGACACCTTTGGAATGATGTTTACTTCCTTATTTTAAAATTTGGCCGGTGACCAAAAAATAACCCTGTATATTTCAGTGTCTTATGTCCTTTCTTATATCTCTAAGAATATACATGATGATGACCTCCCGGTGTACGGAGCGAGTCGCGGGAGATGCGCGGGCTTGTTCACCGGCTCCGTGTGCCTCCCCCGCAACGTGAATTTACCATGCATGCATCTTCATCAGCCGGACGTCCACTGCTGGCAGCAGCCCCCACAGGGCGGCACCCAGCGGCTCCCCGCCTGGACCGAGCCGCCGGACCGGTTGGTCCCTTGCTATGAACTCTCTCTGTCTCGTTTCAGTTGGAACGTACACATCTTACACACCTCTCGACTCGGCCGGTGCAGACGGCGTGTGTCGACGAACATTTGGATCCAGTTCATAATGCGGCCATTAAGCAGGAAGTATGTACAGGTGTGTAAATGTCATTTGTACAACTAGCTGCCGCCCACAGCTTCGCCCGCGTGGATTTCGGCCAAAAAATTGAGGAGGTTCTCAATTCTTCGGGATATTGGATGTCACTGATTATATTACCGGGCTTTCGTGGGAGCGACCGGCCGTCTCTCCTGATAGGGACCGCCCAGGTGCGTCTCTACAGCCAAGTCTCGGACAGGCCCTCCAACAGACTGGGTCGTCGCAGGGAGTAGCGTCTCTACAGCCAAGTCTCGGACAGGCCCTCCAACTGACTGGTTCGTCGCAGGGAGTAGCGTCTCTACAGCCAAGTCTCGGACAGGCCCTCCAACTGACTGGTTCGTCGCAGGGAGTAGCGTCTCTACAGCCAAGTCTCGGACAGGCCCTCTAACTGACTGATTCGTCGCAGGGAGTGGCGTCTCTACAGCCAAGTCTCGGGCAGGCCCTCCAACTGACTGGTTCGTCGCAGGGAGTAGCGTCTCTACAGCCAAGTCTCGGGCAGGCCCTCCAACTGACTGGTTCGTCGCAGGGAGTAGCGTCTCTACAGCCAAGTCTCGGACAGGCCCTCCAACTGACTGGTTCGTCGTAGGGAGTAGCGTCTCTACAGCCAAGTCTCGGACAGGCCCTCCAACTGACTGGTTCGTCGCAGGGAGTAGCGTCTCTACAGCCAAGTCTCGGGCAGGCCCTCCAACTGACTGGTTCGTCGCAGGGAGTAGCGCCAGGCCGTGAGGGTACGGGGCCTGGGAGACGAGCTGCAACGACTGCCTCGTGGTCTAGTGGTAAGCATGTTTAACCAAACACATGAAGTCCCGGGTTCGACTCCCGGCGAGCACCAAATGTTATTGTGTGATATTTCGATTTCTAATAACAGCCTGGAGTCAGGCAGTTGTCGGTGGTACCCCGTGCCTCGGAGCACGTTAAGCCGTAGGTCCTGCGTCTCCTCTCTCGCCGTTCGTGTTGGACTGCCGACTCATCGGAGTAGGAGAATAATGGCCACCGTACACATATCAACTCGGGAAGAGATTGTTACCGTATCGCCTTTCGCCTAGCCGTCAACCAGGCGGTGCCGATACGTTTTCGTTACGTATGAACGTACTACCGCCGCGGCGAGCCGTAAGCGCGCGGCGGCGACAGGTTAACGCCTGTTTGATGCCTGATCGACACCTGGTTGACGGCTCGCCGTAAGCGCGCGGCGACGCCTGGTTAACGCATTTTTGACACCTGATCGACACCTGGTTGACAGCTCGCCGTAAGCGTCTTGATAGCGGTTCGGTTGCCTGTTCCGAGGCGAGGCGATTACGTTAAGTTTCCCATTAGTGTGCGTTGCAGTAAGGAGTTTCATACAAAGAATACTGACCGGCTCCAGGTGATTCGGTTACGATCCCTTTCTGAGTTGATAAGTGTGCTGTGACCTTAAGGGAATAGAGATTGAAGAATTAAATTATTGCAGACGAAAATGAGGAAAGGAAGCCGGAGGATTTTGAATACGAAGTGAAGTTAGAACCGTCCACTAGTGAAGCCGGCGCCGGCCGGAACACGCCGCCACGGGACACGAGTGGCGGGGACGAGCGAGCGCGCGCAGGTGAGGCGGGGGATGTTACAGGAGGAACACTCCACCGGCGTACTCCTTGAGAACTGCAACCTGGGCATCTTCAAATCGAAGGTAAACAGGTGCCTTCTGGGCGAGCTGCTCCGTCTCCAGTCTACACTTCCCACCAGGTGAGGAGGTGTCAGCGGTACAGATGAGCCGGGCGGGAGCGGGGTGCCTCTCGCTCGCGATGCTGGCGCGGGCGTAGCGACAGTTGTGCGGACAGTTTCCACGGTGGGCGGTGGCCCATTGAAGTGAAGGAGAGCAACACATCTGTATAACCACTACGCGTGTGTATCGGTGACGATATCCACCGGTTTCGGCAGCTCCTCCATTATTTTCCATTATGTATTTTCTCCTTCGAATTATAAAATAAAAAAGTGTGTGCTTTAAACCACAAGCTTCACTTAAATCGCTTTTGAATTTGAATGACAACTTCCATCGGCCCCGCCAGCTGCCCCGCCAGCTGCCCCGCCAGCTGCCCCGCCAGCTTCCTCGCCAAGTCTGCGCGCGTGTAGGAGTTCAACTTCCACAAACCTCACGTCTCTTATCTATTGATGTTTTTCTCTTATGGCTTTCCCCAAACTTTTAAAAAATCGGTTGTCTGTAAAGTCGGTTTACTGACGATAGTTGAACGTGACGTCTTAAGAAAATACTGATGGAAATGATGAAATTTTCTTTTCGAAAATGGTAGCATTTTTCAAAAGAAAATTTTAATTTCATTTGTTTAATAGATTTGTATGTATATAGAGAAGGAGGTAATTGGAAATCACAATGAAATTGATCAAGTTATATTTATTTATACGCATAAATGCAATTATGTCAATTTTTTTTACAATTTAATAGTTAATTAACTAATATAAATAAACTATAATATAAGGTAACGCCGTATAGCGAGGTAACGCCGCATAGCGAGGTAACGCCGCGTGATTCATGTTTTTGACGTGCGTACAGCCGGCTCGATCGAATTATAAGACGTTGTCACGTCAAAACACATTTTAGTTTTATTGCGAAAGGGAGCAAACGAGCTGTCGGAGCCATTTTCCGGACTACCGACGCTCATAGACATGCACATACATATTATGCTGATTCGTTGCCCTCCTTCCACTCTGCGGCAGGCGCATGCGTTGTGCCTCTTACCTACTACTAATGTAAGAATATTTCACAGATGCAAACGACAAGAGCGAACGAAGACAGGTGTTGGCCGTGTGTCACTACGACGACGAGACGAAGCCCTACGCGTGCGACATTTGCCACAAGAGGTTCACAGAGCGCAGCAGTGTGACGGTACACCGGAAGATACACACAGGTGAAAAACCGTACCACAGCCGCGTGTGCGACAACATGATGATGACGCACACGGGCGACAAACCGCACGCGTGTGACACGCGCGAGAAAAAGTTTACCAAAATGAGCGCACTGAGGTCGCATAGGTTGACGCATTCCGGCGCCAAACCGTTTAGCTGCGGCGAGTGTAACAAGACCTTCACGTCGAGTGGTGCGCTGAAGGTACACGAGAGAATACACACAGGTGAAAAACCGTACACCTGTGACGTATGCGACAAGAGATTCAGTAAGAGAAGTACCTTGAGGACCCACAGGATGTCCCATAACGATGAACAACCATACACGTGCGATGTGTGTGACAAGAAGTTCATCAAAGTAGGTAGTTTGAACGCGCACAAGTTGGAACACGCCGGGAAACCGTACGCCATATGGGAGCCGAGCTCAGGCTCCGTGAGGTGCGGACGACGTGTGTGTTGTATATGTAGATAAATGTGTGTTGTACGAGGTTTATACAAGCGCGAGCCATTCAATACCACATACGAGTATACGAAAATACTTTTTCAAACAGCTGCGATACAGCGTGTACGAAGTGACAAAAGAAATTAAAAATTCGTGGGTTCGAATCCCAGGTCATGGATGTTAATCTATGTATGTATTTCTGTAATAAAAATTCTTAAACATATGAAAGTTCTATAATTTATAAAAAATATTAAAATTGTCCGTTGTCTAGTAACACAAGTCCTTGTAGTACTGAGCATGGCGCTAGACTAACGTGGTGTGTAAAGCCCACATATATATTGTTGTGTACAAATGTCGGGCTACAGACCATGGAGGTGGGGAGAGGTCGCAGGGCAGCGCGTCTGTGTAGCCTCTATGGGGATGTCCACGGGCGTCTGTAGTCATGGCTCCGACTGCTCGTTTGCCCCCCTATACATACCATAGATACCATACAATTTAGGTCAACGTAGTGCTGCTGCAGGCGGTGGCGAAGTTCAGATCAAACAAATTGTAGGCGGAGCGACTTGAAGAGAGGAATTGGTTCACAACTACCTTTGACACTCGCACTTTCATTGAATGCGCAAGAAAACAAAAGTAAATTAATTTAAATATCTTTCATACATAAGTCAAACAAAGAGATCTATCAAGGGGCAACGCTGTGCTCTATCACACAAAAGCTAGGGGCAAGATTGAGCAGAAAGCCCGAACTACCCCCAACTCAGATCTCCATGGACTTCTGCAATATACGGGGCTTGCATTCTAATTTAAACACCGTCCACCTCCATCTGGAAATGGCGAAGCCGGCTCTGCTCTTTCTCACAGAAACGCAGATAGCTCCTCCGACTGATACTTCTTACCTCACCTACCCGGGGTATAAACTAGAACACTCGTTTTCTCCTCGGGCTGGAGTGTGCGCTTACGTCAGGGAGAATATCTGCTTTCGCCGCCTTAGCAATCTTGAGGATCGGGATCTATCCATCCTTTGGCTGCGTGTAGATAGCGATGACCATCCCCGCGTTTACGCTTGCCTATACAGATCCCACAGCGGAAATGCCGAAACTGATCGACTCATGGAGCACATTGAGATGGCAACTGATTCCTTACTGAAACAGATCCCAACCGCAGAGGTCGTGATACTTGGTGATTTCAACGCCCATCACGCCGAATGGCTCGGCTCACGTACAACCGATCATGCGGGAAGATCCGTCCACGACTTTGCCTTGGTTTATGGTCTAACACAACTGGTCTCTTCACCAACTCGAATCCCAGATGTAGAAAATCACTCACCCACTTTACTGGACCTTTTGTTGACCTTCCATCCGGCCAACTACACGATCTCTGTCGAAGCTCCCCTTGGCTGGTCAGACCACTGTCTGATTCGGAGTTTGGTGCCCATCACACGCCCTACACGGCCACGTTTCCATGGTTGCCGTCGGGTCTGGCACTACTGATCAGCAGATTGGGACGGAATGAGGCTCTTTTTTGCTTCCTACCCCTGGGGCCGAGTTTGCTTTTCGTCGGATGACCCTGACATTATTGCTGCCTCTATTACTGACGTTGTGCTACAGGGAATGGAACTGTACATAACCATTCTCTATGGTGTCGGTTGGTGGCAATTCGCAGCCATGGTTTGGTTGTTCCTGCAGGCTGGCTATACGCCTTAAGCAGAAATGTTGCCGGGCCTGTGCTAATGCGACATTGTGTCAGGATGTCAATACTAGCGAACTTAAAAAAGAGTATAACTCGGCTTCTAGGTCCTTAAAAATAGTGATAACTAAGGCAAAGTCGGAGCATATTGGCAGAATTGGCGAGAGATTAGTTCGCCTTCCCTCGGGAACACGTGCGTTCTGGTCGCTCGCCTAGGCTGTCTTAGGAAATTTTAGTTTGCCATCTCTTCCCTCCTTGCAGAGGTGTGATGACTCGTTGGCCCACGACGCAAAAGAAAAGGCCGATCTTCTAGGCTCTCTTTTCGCGTGCAACTCGACACTGGATGATCAAGGTACCTCACCGCCTAATATCTCGCGGTGCAACTATGCTTTGCCGGATATCAAGTTTCGGCAAAGCGCAGTGCGAAAAGCACTTCTCTCCCTTGACGTCCATAAATCGAGCGGGCCCGATGGAATTCCACCGATTGTGCTGAGAACTTGTGCTCCTGAGTTGACTCCGGTCTTAACGCGTCTTTTCCGATTGTCTTATTCTCTTGACGTCGTTCCAAAAGCATGGAAGATGGCTTTGGTGCATCCAATATCCAAAAAAGGGAACCGCTCAGATCCGTCCAACTACCGACCTATAGCTATAACCCCCCTTCTGTCAAAGATCATGGAATCGATCATCAACTGCCAGCTCCTGCGTTACTTGGAGTATCACCAGCTGCTTAGTAACCGCCAGTACGGTTTCCGTCAAGGTCGCTCGGCGGGTGATCTTTTAACTCTCCTTACTCACCGGTGGGTGGAGGCAGTTGAATCGAAGGGGGAAGCATTGACGGTTAGTCTGGACATAGCGTAGGCTTTCGATAGGGTTTGGCACACAGCTTTTATCTCTAAACTTCCTGCTTTTGTACTTCCTGTGAAATTATGTGACTGGATCGCCAGTTTTTTGACAGACCGGAGCATCAAGGTCGTTGTCGACGGTGCATGCTCGGATCTCATGGCTGTCAATGCTGGCGTTCCACAAGGCTGTGTCCTGTCTCCCACCTTGTTTCTCCTGCATATCAATGACTTGCTGCTGACCAGTGGCGTCCATTGTTATGCGGATGACACCACGGGTGACGCCTTATTCACTGGCCGCGTCAATATTTCACAGGAGCACGTCATTGCACATCGGAACAAACTTGTGTCTGAGGTCGAGTCTTTGTTAACCAAAGTCTCGGATTGAGGCCGACTAAATTTAGTCCAATTTAACCCTAATAAGACTCAAGTTTGCGCGTTCACCGCCAAAAAGACCCCCTTCGTCGTTTCTCCTCGTTTTGAGAACACGCCCCTAAAGAATACAGCTAGCATTGGAATACTTGGCGTCGACATATCGAGCGATGTTCAGTTCCGCGGTCATTTGGAGGCGAAAGCTAAATTAGCATCGCAAAAGCTTGGTGTACTGAGTAGGGCGAAGGCATACTTCACGCCGGCCCACCGTATGAAACTATATAAAGCCCAGGTTAGACCCCACATGGACTACTGTTGTCATCTCTGGGCAGGCGCACCTCAATACCAGCTTAAACCATTTGACCGCATCCAACGTCGCGCAACTCGAATCGTCGACGACCAAGTTCTTTCCAGCAAGCTTGATAC
>LUGF01057666.1:51468-63117 GCA_001625245.1 Calycopis cecrops | reverse complement strand
GTGGCACTACCTCTTACTGAACTAAAAAATATATTCAATGTACAGACACTAAAATTTTACTGTTTTATTATATGTACACATACAGATTGGCAAAAAGCGAAACTTACGTAAGTTTCGCTTTATAAGGTGAAAAGCAATATGGCGCAGTTTCTTAAACACAAAATCAACTTTCTAATTGTATTACACAAAGCCCCGCTATGCTGTTTAATTGTTGGCTTTACATCTACCAAGTTGCCTCGCTTTTTATTTTTACTTTCATCTGGACATGCACATTTGTTATTAGCTTCACAACAATGCGCAAACTAAATACATCACATTCGAACTCAAAATTGAGTTCCAATCTGATGTATTTAGTTTGCGCATCGAAAATAAGTTAGTTTCATTCGTATTTAATGTTAGTAAGTTTCGTCGAAACCAATAACAAATGTTAACAATATAGAACCCCTGTTGCGCGGCTCGCACAGTTCCGATCTAATTTCTGATGAGAATGGAATGGATCTGTCGTTCGCGTTTGAGATGATTGTGCCATTGTCAAGCTTCAAACTGCAAAAGTCATTTTTGTAAATCATAAATAGGATTGGTCCTATAATACTTCCTTGAGGAATACCGAAGTAAGTGGTTTTCTGGTCAGCGCTAACAACACTACCTTTTCTTACACATTGGATTCGTTCTTTTAAGTAACCGGCGAAAAGTTTTAACTGGTTGCCCTTTATGCCTATGTTTGCTAGCTTAAGCAATAGAATGGGAATAGAGACGGTATCGCAAGCCTTTGCAAGATCAAGTAAAACTCCTATGGTACCTTTGTCAAGTTTTCGTGCAAGGTACTCTGTTAGATGATGTACGGCGTCAGAAGTTGATAATTTAGGTCTAAAACTGAAATACGTTTTCGATAACATAGAATTTTCCTCCAAATAATTTTTTCATCATCATCATATTATATACATACAAGGCTGATAAAGGCGTGGGGCATTAAATGAAACCACATATTTAGTGTATATTTTCAGGCTACACAGGAAAAATAAGATCAATCGCAGAAATATTTTAGCCACAGGATTTTTTAAACTTTTTCTTACTTCCTACACTCTGTACATCAGCTGATCGTCGATGGGCGGCCGGGGTCATTCACCCCGTGAGAGGTTGCACACGCTGGTTCAAAGCATGATTACATTTTTTCGTTATTTAACTTCTTTGAAAAAAAGTATTTTCGTATACCTACTTATCGTAAACTTTTTTAAAATAGTTTCGGATTAACTGTAGGCACTTATTTTATGTGGTATAATTTAACGCCTCTTATTTACTAGCCTAATATTTATATATTTTCTAAAATCTTAGAAAAGGAAAACGGTGTGGAAATACTATTTCCAACCTGTTCCAGGGAATTTTGCCCGTTGCTTTTTTAGAAGGTCATTACAGAAAGGGGATTGCCCATTCGCCTTACAAAAAAATGAGTGAAATGAACAGAAATGATGCATACTTTTAAGTTCCATCAAGAAGTGACAATACATTCCATCAACTATAGAAATGATTTTTCCGCCAAATTGTGAATCACATCCACGAAAACCCATATTAAGTTAAATAATTCACTCAAAACTCGGAGAAAGCTAGTTAGGAATACTTTTGTAATAAGATCGGTTATGTCAAAATTAAAGATGATTTATGTGAAATTAAACAGAAAAATCATGCTTTAATTATCATTAATAACTAATAACAAATTATCTAGAAAATTTGCGGAGGGATTTCTATCGCATTGGTCGGTACCAACCCATGCACCACATTACCGACATGATGTGGGCACGTCCTACTAAGTACCACGTTACCGACATGATGTGGGCGCAAGTACGAACTGTTGCACGTCCTACTAAGTACCACATTACCGACATGATGTGGGCGCAAGTACGAACTGTTGCACGCCCTACTAAGTACCACATTACCGACATGATGTGGGCGCAAGTACGAACTGTTGCACGTCCTCCTAAGCAGTTACACTATACTCTTTGCTCCAAACAATATCCTTAAGAAAATAGCCACAGTCATCGATAATATAATTTAAATAGCAGTATGATAATATGACATAAGCTATGGGCAGGAAGTGGAAAAGGTTAGCCGAATATTGAGGCCAGCGGCGAGCTGCGGGAGAGGCCGCCGTCCAACAGGGGACTGCAACAGGCTGATGATGATGATGATAAATCGCAACCGAAAACTGATCGAAGGAGAATAAAATGTCACGGGTACTGTCTAATTGACTGTGTGTGTGTAAAGGCAAAGGACTTGTAATTCGTATTGTATAATGTAACATTATTGTTAAATAATGTGACCGAAATACCAATGAACTGAACGTCTGCGCGTGTGCGCGATCAGAGACAGCTCCAAGGAACGCAGTAGCGAGGAGCAGCTGCGGGACAGATCTCGTGGCTCCAGGAAGTCGGCGGGGGCCCAGCAGGGACCGCTGAAGTCACGAACACGTCGGCGGAACACTGGACGGCGAGGCCGCGAGCGCGACAATAACCCGACGTGTAAACAAGTGTGTTACCTGCAGAGAGTGGAGCGAGGCGAAC
This sequence comes from Calycopis cecrops, assembly GCA_001625245.1. Lineage (NCBI taxonomy): Eukaryota > Metazoa > Arthropoda > Insecta > Lepidoptera > Lycaenidae > Calycopis > Calycopis cecrops. Next base: position 60,562 of record LUGF01057666.1, on the reverse strand, counting down.
ACGTGGGGCGGCAGGTTCGTGAGGCGGTTGTACGCGAGGACCAGCTCCTTCAGCGAGTGCAGACCCTCGAAGCTCCGGCTGTAAACACATTCACTTGATATAAATATAGCGGCCTGCGCAGACGAGGCGTTTAGCCTACGGACTTGTTTGTCCGCTAAAATAGAACGCGCGCAACTGAATGGAGTAACGCAAGCGAGAGATTAAAAGTGCCGCGTACAAAAGTTCCCCGAATAAGCGAGGACATGCAGAGAGCGGACCGGACAAAAATACGCGGGAGTCCCCGAAGGTATAGAACTCTAGTGACTAGGCGAAGCAACGCACGCGGAGGATTTTAGTCCGCGTTGTGAGTTCGAGAGTGAGGCACGTACCGGGCAACAAATATTCGCACACCGTGTAGCGTTGAGGACGGAACGTACTTTTTTCTACGCTGCGGACTGAGATCCCTGCGCAGGCCATAAAGATAAAGATATTTTATTTGCGTACCATGCGTATTGCGCATGGGTTGTTGTGCGACGGTATTAGCCTGGGACTAAATAGTAACCTTCATTTGGCAGATCCAAAACATTTTTTGTGGGGAGGGTATAATGTAGTAGGCACCTCTCGCTGCCACGAGACTTGCGTGCTGTTCGCCGCGTGTCGTGCGGTGTGTAAGTCGCCGGTGGCCCATGGAGCTGTGAAGGGAGAGGAGGACAGCGCATCTGTATAGCCTGACACTACACAAGATCTTCCGAAATAACGTGAGACTACGGAGAGCATTGAATAATCGGTGACGCTGATATATATATCATGGCCGCCATACACCGTAGTAAAACACCGGACAACTTCACATCGAAACAATTAAACTTTTGTCGGTGAATTATCTTGAACTAGTGGACCCGTGAAGATCGATATTCGATGTGAAACTCTTTTGTAATTAAAAACTAAATAACACATGACACGTTATGACATTGTTACTAAGGTAAACAATTTATGTAGAATTTCTAACACTTGCAAATAACAAGACTAACACAGAACTTCATCAATACAATTACGTGTACCTATCGTATATATCAATGTGTCAAATGCGTGGTAGTGTGTGTAAAGTTTTATTTATTAAATTAAAGCACTTTATAAACATTATTATTAAACAATATTAGCGTTCTGCACTTCTCTTACACGTAAACTATAAGTGTGCCAAATTTCATACTCCTTCGTCGGCGCAATTTTCGTAAAAATGTTCCTAAAGATTTTGTTTCACTATTCTAGTATGTTAACTTTTTAACCTAATCAATGACACCGGCCATTGAGCCGAAGACTGGCTAAAATCCTCTTTTATAACACTTCCTTAAAAGAATAATGAAAAAACATGCGACGGGTTTCGAAGCCTCAGATTGATGTTTTAATCTTATTAAATAATATACTTTTTATACAATTTCCAATTTTATTAAACTTAAATACAATTTAACACAACCGGGTTCGGTAATTCATCATCAGGTATATTTATGTGTTAAATTGTATTTAAGTTTAATAAAAGTGGAAATTGTATAAAAAAGTATATAATTTAATAAGATTAAAACATGAATTTCCATCAAGAAGTGACAATACATTCCATCAACTATATCAGATTGATGAGCCATGTCCTTAAATGATTTATGTCTTTATTACACAAGGGAATACGGAACATATGCGACAAAAAATTTTGTGGGTTTGGATTACAAGGTTCAAGAGAAGCACTTTTTGCTACTCACGTTCCCATACAAAAATGTTGTGATATGCAACAGGCCGTCTTCCTTAGCTTCGACGACTATGAGAAGGCATTTGATCGGATACAACATTATCGCCTCGTAGAAATGCTTAAAGACATTGAAATAGATGATAAAAACATACGCGAACCTGTAATGGCGTCAGCTCGCTGCGTTACAATTGATGGAGAAGAATCCAAAAGTATAGAAATTGAAAGTAGAGTGAGGGATGTATCTTGTTACTGACGCCGTTTAATCTGCATTTGAAGGCCCTAGAAGATCTAGATTATGGCGTTCAATTTAATATCCATTGATGATGGTCAATAATCTTCGAAATACTAAAGATATAGTTGTAGAAAGGGGGAATATATATATAGAGCGAAAGTAGAACTTAAAATTAATGTTACCAAAACAAAGGTTATGATCTTAGGAGTGGTAACCTAGAAGTCAAAGAAAGATATTCTGTGTAACCTTAATCTAAAACTACCCTTGCGTACTACATCTGGTCCATATTTATACACGTATGTGAAGCTTGGACTATTGAGGACTACCTCAGGAAATGTGAAGAGAAGAACAAATGTGAAGCTTGGACTATTGAGGACTACCTCAGGAAATGTGAAGAGAAGAACAGATGTGGACCTGTAGACGGATTTTGTCAATTTAATGAATGAAAAATGTTATGAATGAAGATCGCGTTTCAGAATACGAAACCCGAGAATACGAATTCCTTAAGCTGATAATGATGGGAACAGTTTCTAGAAAAAGAAAAGTCGTGGCTAAGGAACATCAGGCGTGTCAGCGCCAGTGGAGTGCTGCAGGACTACTTCGCCTCGCTCGGAAAATACTCCGAGTTGACTGCCAACCTTCACTAGTCGGAGAGGCATCGTAAGGAAAAACAAATATCATGGGTTGGACTCCTGGCTTTAAGCCATAGTATCAAAATATCCATTGAATATCCAAATTAAGTTAAAATGTGTAATCAAATATTTAAAAACAGTAATTATTAATATTATTTAAGTATACTTATGTTTTTTTTTCCTTTTTATTTGTTGTTATTTTGTTTAGAGTATATTAAGTAGGTATGTTTTTGTTTTTTTGTAAAAAGTGTAACTAGCCCAAATAAATAAATTCTTATTCTTGTTCCTATTCTTAATTATACATTTATTTATATTTACTAATTTTTAATGTTGTATATGTGGAAAGGAGTTTTATTAACTTAATAATCGATTTCATTTGGGCCACAAATTGTTTATAAGCACTGGGTCTGGCAACCCACCAGTATAACCTTGCAATGGTGTCCAAATCAAAATATTAATTCTTGTTTTTGAGTCATTTTCTTCAATATAATTTTGGACTTTATGCTTACAAATTAAATGAAATGCCTTTGTATGAAACAAAGTTATTGCATTATCTAGTGACAAATGTCAAATCGGGCTTCTTATTTTGTCACACGTAAAGTGTGCAGATAATAAGTTCTTAAATTAATAACAATTATTTACGCAATTAAATAAAACATAAACCGAAATTGAATTAATTAAATTATCAGATTCAGAGTTTTGTCCTCAAAAAAAAAAACTGTTCGGAGGAATGGGGGCGCTGCCGTCGGGCGGCCACAGGACCAGACTTCTGCTTGCTACAATTTGGGGCGTCTTGAAGTTATACAGTCCACGTGATACTTGACTTTAGAAGAGGTATCCCTGTTGGGGCAAGAGACCCAACAAGTACGCAATAACTGAAGAGGTGACTCTTTACCTCAACCTTAGCCTAAGACTCATGACGTACGATGCAGCAGCCGTGCCACAGTATTAGTGTAGTTTGTAACCCGTGGCGTAGGCGAGTCGTGTAATAAATAAAACGTACTTTTGAAATACATAATTAACATTAAGTATAATTTATAAACGATTTTGTGGAGAAATATTTACATCTCCAGCCCCTTCCTCTTATGCGAGGGGCAGCCCGAGAGAGAAGCAACAATTAATGTTACGCGTATGTACATACGTGTCACAAATATCGAACCCTTCTGGTCCACGTCACGTCGGCTGACTTCTACATCGGCCACATCGCTGAGCACTCCTAATGCCTTTCAAAGTAACCGTTTTCAACCTCTCGCGCTCGGCCGGCTGACGGAGCTGCCGTCCGTGCTCAGGTCGGACGGAGGGCTACATCGATACACTTTACATTCAATAAATCCTACGACTCTTTCAAACATTTTAAAACTAATAACTATTAAATCGATATATTTTATATAGAATAAGGGAGCAAACGAGCAATTGGAGCAATTTTCATGACTACCGATGCCCATAGACATCCGCACAGAGGCTATGTAGATGAGTTGCCCTCCTTTCTCCTCCTTCCATGGGCCACCACCAACACAACAGTAAGCTAGTTTCTTCCCTGTCTCCACTCGATCTACTGCAACAGACCAACGTCCTGTACTGCTCCACTGCAGACACTCGCCAGCTGACGCCGACTACAGCATCCATACAACTACTGCCGACACTCGCCAGCCGACGCCGACTACAACCTCCATACAACTACTGCCGACGCCGACTACAACCTCCATACAACTACTGCCGACACTCGCCAGCCGACGCCGACTACAACCTCCACACAACTACAAAGCATCACTTGATTCACCTGCAGCAGCCACCAACTAACGTGTATTGTAATATACTCCAGACTACATATTAACCTCTCCAATTGTCGTAGTTTATTAAAGTGTAGCTGCAGCGTCGTCAAGTTGGTCAGGTCCTTGAACAGGCCCGGCGGCAGGACGCTGATGTTGTTGTACTCCAGGTACAGGCCCTCCAGCGCGTCCTGGCGCGAGAACAGCTCGGGCGGCAGGTGCTCGATGTTGTTGTTGGACAGGCTCAGCCACTTGAGCTTCACGATGTGCGAGAAGGTGCCGGCGGCCAGCTCCGTGATGTTGTTGTAGGATATGTACAGGTGGTCCAGCGTGGTCAGACCTGCAACGTCGTGCGAACATGTTGTTACTTGTGGTGCCGTGGGTGCATGGCACCCCTCCCCCCTCCCCGCCTCCCCGAGCCGCCGGCTGTTGCACGCCGCACAGAGCGCGACACAGCTGTCACTTTACGCCGGTTTCGTGTAAGCGAGAGGAGAGGGAAATGGACAAAATTTCCCAAGTATATCTCAGATAAGTCCAGAAGTTAGAAAAATTCACTTCGCGCACTCTCGCTCGCTCGCGTCGTTAAGGGTACCTTTGAACCAAATTTTAATTTTCTGATTCTCTCGACAACCACTCACATTGTTCATTAACTCGTTCTTATATTTCAGACTTAATTTATATTTCAACAAACGCACAAATTATATTGTAGTAGAACACAAGTGACAGCCAGTGCGAGGTGTTCACACGGTGTCCATTAGCCGCGGTAGAAGGCTCTGATGATGGTGGTGAGGCACGGCTGGCGGGTCAATCGATATCTCAGCGAGTTCGAGGCATCTGCGACGACCGACACCTGGACACCGAACTTCAACACGTCAAGTTCTGCGAGACAAGTGAGACAACGAGCTTCGGTTCCCCGTCTGCATCATAAAGGCCGAAAACTTAAGAAGGAAACGCATAGAAGCAACTAACCTTGTAATGCGTCTCTGTCAATAATTTGTATTTCATTATTCAGTAAAAGTAATATTCTAAGATTGGGAGTGCTTGAGAAACTCCTCGCTGGCAGCTCCTTCACTGGAGTGTTTCTGAAGTCTAACCACGTCAGTCCCTGGTGGATCTGATCGTTCTGCATCCACTGCACGTACCCGCCCCAGACGGTGAAGGCGAATATCCCGGGCAGGTACGTCTGGAGATCGTATGGTATCGACGCCTCGTCTGAAATGCAACACCGTTAATGTATGTGTAATGTGTTATTTGTGTGGTACAACAAACAATACATTTTATACACTTTTTAGGTTACTCAACAGACAGATTACGGACCGTAATTAAAACTTTATAATCCGCATGTCACTTAGGCCACCTCACGGACTTGTACGCGGGACCTGGCTCCAGCCGCAGTGGCCACGGCCCTCGGTTGTCAATGAGGTTCATGAAAGCCAAAAAGTTGGTCCTTCAAAACGGATTGATTGATTTAAACGAGAGGAAGACCTGCCTTATTTGTCTGCCAGACAGGTAGTTAATGTTAGGGGAGTAAACTAGCAATCGGAGCCATTCTCATCACTACCGACGACTAGACATACGCATAAAGGTTGTATAGATGCGTTGCCCTCCATCCTACTCCCCCAACCAAATCGGAAAGTGTTCGTGACTGAATAAAGATGCTTACCGTGACTGTCCAACATATATATATGTGTCACAGATCTCAGACCGAGCACAAGCTCGGGCGACAGCTCCCCGCTGGTGTTCTTCAGTACAAGGAACGTAGCGTCGTTGGCGTTGACCGCCATTAGGGCGCACATGAGCGGCGCGTCCAGGAGGCAGTTGTCGACTATGAGGTACTCCACCGGAGTAGGAGAGGCGGCCCCGCCGGACACCGCTCGCGCCTCGGTCAGCGTGGAGCAGCTGTACGTGGAGAACTGCAGAGAGAAACTGTATGTTTGACTGGCAGACCCGCTTTTGGGACGTGGCTAAATTAGTTCTTCCTATATGCGATGTGATCAACCCAGACTGGATGATGGTTAATTAAAACACAGAGAGAAGAGTAAAGTCTTGTCGCCTTTACTCTTCGGGGACTTCGTTAACGAGAGCACGAGAACTTTGTCTCTGCATTAATTTACTGCAGACGACTTGCAATACAGTTCCTGACATCGCTGGTATCGAAAAAGTTCATTGTGACTGACTTGACTCTAAATCTTTGAATAAAATGATATTGACTTAAGTAAGTGCTAAGAATTTAGGTCTGTTTATTGGCTCTGATTTGTCTTGGTCTGTATAATAGTAGTTACACCGATGCAGAAATCATTTTTTGGAAAGGCGCGAAATTATTTAAGCCAATCACCAGGCAATATTTTTGCAGGGGAAATTCTTCATTCGCCATTGGTCAAACGAGAGTTGGCTTTATTGGCATTCGTCAGTTGCTTAGGCGAATGTCAGCTCTCATAGGCTGTCATTCATTCACACGTCAAAAGTCATGCAGCACAGATAGTATGAGCGAGATAGCATGAGCTCACGTCTTGTTATATTTTAAGCCTTTATTAGTTGTGGAATAAGGTCTTTATTGAATTGGTGTTATAAATCGGATTAGATCGGCCTATGTTGCACTGTTCTGCGTCAACAACGAAAGCCGCTGTAACTTATTTTCGTGGTCGAATTATACATATTAATGAAATCTGTACGAGGATGCACTGCTCCTTAAATTCACTAAAGAGACTACAACATTTTCTTCCGCTACTGCTAAAATCCTTCTAACACATTTTTTTTACTTTCTGTCGTTCTGTCGTTTTTTTTAAAGCATAGGAGGCAAACGAGCAGTTGGGTCACCTGATTTAAAGTGATCACCAACGCCCACAGACATCCGCAACACCAGAGGTCTAACAGATGCGTTGCCGACCTTTGAGGAAAGATTAAGCTCTTTTCTTGAAGATCCCAAGGTCGTATCGGTCCGGAAAAACCGAGGGGTCCAAATTGGTGGTGGCAATGATGCGCGGGATGAAATTGCGCCTATAGCGCACAGTAGTGCACTTCGAAGGATCTAGGGATCTAGATCGAAGGTTGGTGACGGTGGAATTTAGAATTTCGGCGCGAAGTCCTATAATGAAATTCAGCTGCGGGTGAGATACTGGTTATCGACGATTCAAGTCGCTCTTCGCTGTATACGGTCAAATGGAATGAGCTGATATTGGGCTCCGGCACAAAGGTGAGAGAGTACTCCATGTGCGGTCGGACTTGCGCTTTGTAAAGTTGCAGCCGATGGGCTGGTGTGAAGTACTGCTCCGCCCTGCCGAGCGCACCTGGCTCTTGCGACGCTAGTTCGTATATAACATATGTATACGTTATTTCATTATTAAAAAACATCTGTTTAACTGGACCGAGAAGTTCTTGAACGAGAGAGAACAGCTTCAGATGTATGTAATAGAAACATGAATGGGTAATTGCCGGCTCCCATGTCCCTCATCTCCCCAGGGATTTACATCTCCCGGGAGATGCTTAAAAGCGTTCCCCAGAGAAAAAGAAAGTTAATCATATCGCGTATAGGAAGAACTAGCTTGACTTTACCCTATATTGTCCTACAATCAGATTGGATCGGTAAATAAACATCAAGTTTTATTGAATTGAATTAAAAAAAACACTAATCCGATTTCATATGCCTGCCTATAATTCTTTTAGAGATTTGTGGCAACCAGCAGCTAAACCCCATCCGACTGCCTGCCGACCTGAGCTTGATGCTTTCAGGTTATTACAATAAAACAACTTTAACTATGCGCGTGACCTTACTGTAAATATTTCTCAACTCTCTAATCAAATACCAACTAAAAAACTATTAAGGAAACAAGATACGCAAATTGAAGTACCAACGACCTACCCATACTACCCTACTGCCAATGTAAAAGCAATCGTCGCAACACCGATCCGCGCCCTGTTTATTTAAAACTTTAGTAGTACATCGATTGATCGACGCAATATCGAACCGCATCCCAATTCCCGCGCGCCGCGTTAGTAGTACATCGATTGATCGACGCAATATCGAACCGCATGATTGATCGACGCAATATCGAACCGCATCCCAATTCCCGCGCGCCGCGTTAGTAGTACATCGATTGATCGACGCAATATCGAACCGCATCCCAATTCCCGCGCGCCGCGTTAGTAGTGCGTCGATTGTTCTTTGAATAAACGAAAAGTCGCGTCGAGCAACTACTAAATCGACAATCGAATGTGCAATAGTTTTTTTTTTCAACAACCGCCCAAATATGTTTTATCGGATGAGCGCATACACAAAAGTGTCAGGACCGACCCAACTAACACATGTGTAAGACGTACTAGTTACCTCATTAAAATACTGTCCCAAACTGACTGAACCGGGACGTAATAAACCTAATCCCTTCGTGTTCCTACACGTGTGTGTGTGTGTGTGAACTTGTATAACTTGTATTGTTGCCAAAAATACACAAGACCGATGCCCCACAACGTCCAATAGTAGGCTAAATTGATTCACCAACTTATAAATTGTCTAAACACGTGACATCATGCAAGTCAAGTCAAGACAAGTGCTATCATCACTTGTGGACACACTAGACAATTTACACGGGATTCATATAATTTTGTTAAAGAGATAAAACACCTACATCGCAATGAAAATGAAATGATGGCAAGCTGCGATGTCCCTAATTAGATGCTTACCAATAGAGGAATGTATATCAATAGTTTGAACAGAGCTAACGGAAAATAACCTCCCACCGGAATACGGTGA
>LUGF01057666.1:30307-46694 GCA_001625245.1 Calycopis cecrops | reverse complement strand
TACATATAACAAATAAATAACAACCATTTGTCAAGATACCCGATACAAACAAAATGTGTTACAAACATAGATTACGCAGTAACTGTAATCACAGCGGCTCCATTAGGGAATTGTGCCGGTGTGATTACAGTTACTGCAGAGTTTATGTGAAACTAAAGAACTAAATATAGTTGAACGTAACATTTTACCTAAATCTATGTTTATTTAATGTTTCTTATCTAACTTCAGCAAAATAAATAAGTATCTTCCTAATATTTTGGCAACTCATCAATCCTTACGGAAAATGAATGATGTGATTTATGCTGCAGCTAAAACCCTTATTGAAGCAAATGGACAAACGCCATTCAACCCATCAAATAGACCAAGCCATAAAACTCCACAATGGAAAACTAGATGAAGAAAATAGAAAATCACAGAAAATAATTAGGTCAACTCATAAAATAGCAGATGAATAAAAAAATTTGCGACAAGCTTCAGATGATCAAACAGAGTTTCAAGGTATTAGAAGGAAGATTGAGAAGATATTGTGATATTATGAATAGAAAACAAACCGAATACACAGTTTCAAAAAAGTGAACATATGTTTTACAGATATTTAACAAACACAGTAAATACCAAATGTTATACCCATATGAACACAATTTGAAGAATTCTGGAAATATATACTCTCAGAACCAATAGACTACAATAGAGACGCATATTGGTCAAGGATATAGAAAGAGAGCAAGACGATAGTCGAGCACACAACTTTGATGAAATAGATGTAAGCACATAAAATAAAATGGCCATAAAAACACTGCACAACTGGAAATCGCCAGGCCTAGATAAAATCTAGAACTTAAATTTTTTCGAGTACACATCAATTCATAAAACTATTTTTTATTGGACAAAAAAAATTACCCCCATTTAACTTGTATGGGAGCTACTCCAAAAAAAAATGTTTTAAGATTTTTTTCTACCATTTTTTTGCCAGGATTAATCTACATACTCATATCAAATTACAGCTGACTAGTACGTGTAGTCTGTGAGTAGCCCCGCGGACAGACAGACGGACAGACGGACAGGACGAAACTATAAGGGTTCTTTTCTTTGTTTGTTAGGGATAAGAGGGATAGAGGATAAGTAGTATGTTTATGCACTTTTGTCTTTTGAACCTCATTTCTGCTTTAAAACAAAAGGGACACTGGTTAGTTAAAATGAGATATTAGAATTTTCATGAGGTTTCTTGTTTTATTTTTGATCTTAAATTAGTCTGTACCTAGTCGCTTCCAGAAACAAAAAATAATGCCTTTAAAACTTGGGCTGGAGTAAGACATCAGACCAAGTATCGTGTACCAAGTATCGACCAACTAAACGTACGCGTATAAAACCGCTTAGCATTAGCTAACACATTCATATTATGTTACTAATTAAAGAGTCAAAAATCAATTATCTATTTTTTTTAACGTAAAATCATAAAATCAACTTCTGCCTATGTACTCTGGTTACACTTCAATCGGGTAAATAGTCCGTCTGTTAAGCAAGTCTTTATATTCATTGAATGTAAACAAGGCGGTCCATGTGACTATTTCTTTTAGGATAAGCAGGATAAGTTGGAGCGGCACTTGTAATTACATAAGACTTTATTTTGTAGCACAGGCCACAGACATCTCGCTAGTTCTTCATGTACAGGCACTTGTGATCCTCCGCCGGTTCCATCGGACTGCACAGGTTGGCAACTGACCGTAGTCCGTAATAGAATCCGTACTCGGCATATCCTTTGCATCAAGAACTCTTACATTACATTCATCTGAGATCGAGAATATAATTGTTTTATGAGTTTAGTTCGCTAGTGCTATCCCGCCTACCGCTTGACATTTGAAAGGTTTTACTTTTCCGATTGTTATTTCGGAAATGTATAGATTTCCTAGGATATGTGTCTTATATAATTTATTTCACACATTTCCGGGCGATTTTAGGAATTTTGTACAATGAAGGATTACATACATTTACGTTTACATATATGCCGCCGAAAATGTACCAACTACCAGGGCAAGACCATTCTGTTCCATCCTCACCTTCTAACGTTTAATTCTGTATCTACTACAGGAAGGTCTACTACAGGATGGACTGTCTACTACAGGACTGTACTACTACAGGACTGTCTACTACAGGACGGTCTACTACAGGACTGTCTACTACAGGACTGTCTACTACAGGACGGTCTACTACAGGACTGTCTACTTGGATAACAAATAATAATTTAAGTTAAATATTGTTGTAATGTTCAATGCCATTTCTCAATTATTGCTATCGCGCTCATTAGACAACGTTGTAATAATCTGCAATAACAACTTCAGCAATAAAACACGGTAAAGTCGTTTTATTGTAATGAGTAATACTTCCCTTTATCGAGACGTATTTCCGTTTTACAGAATTGCGAGGCACGTTGGTTCTTAAAACATTATTAATATAACCGCATGCACGTGGGCGTTACATTCTAGAACCTCGCTCTCACCTCCGCACCACCATCTATACACACCCCCCTCGGGAGTTGGCAGCGTTTCACACAAACTGTAACATTTGACAAGTCTGATGAAGTCATTACGCAAACCATTCTTTGTCACCTGAGTTTTGAGTGATTGACATTGAAAAACAAGACTTACTTTCTATCACATAGAGTCCTCGCTATCTTGCTCGTTTACCATGTAAAAGAGAGGGAAAACACTAGTTGACATATTTGGCACTGTTACGGCTGGCACCGAATAACTGTGTGATTCATTCAGTTCTTTATATAAATACTTTTTAAATAATGCAACTGCCAGTCACAAAGTTCATTTCTTATAGACTACCAGGAGTTGTAACAGGAACCTCATATTATAATATAAGAGGGAAAACTTTCCCACCTCTCGAGCTACACTAGAAAGATATTGTTCTCCAAAACTATTTCGTTAGTGTATCTTCACATTCTCGACCTTTAATTATATTTATCTACGTGGATAACAATTTGTGGTTAAAAGTTACAACACTGTTGCAATGACGAATATCGTTTATAATCTATTTTGATTCATAATATTTCTGTTGTAACTTGAATTATAAAGCTTTGTAAAATTAAATGATAAAATACCATAGGGACTTTCTGACCTCTCGAGCTACGAGGGCGGGGAAAGGTAACAATCGGAACTATCTACGAAATAACGTAGAAACATACCTGTTAGGAGTTTAAGCACTTACGTCGTTACTTCTCAGTAACTAAGTAATAGCTCGAAATGGAGTCGAATGTTCACTACTCAAAACCTGCACATTTTAAACTTGTCAATTAATTTTCTCAGTTTTAGAATTGAACACGTACCTATATTGGCATTTGTAACCATTGCTAAAAGGTCGAGTCGAGTGTCGAGTGGTGTATTGTGTGGTGTGTGGTGTTCGCAACACAATTACAAATTGAACACTGTAGATATCATTATTGATTGTCGCTTGAAACATAAACAGTGTTACGTCACGTGCCTGTTGCGTATTAAGTAGTGACAAGTGACGTGTGACAAGTGACATGTGTGGACTTGTCTTGCGCTAGCGTTCAATGCCGTGATTGGCCAACGGCGCACCGGCGCGGAAGCCTTCGTTACGATTGGCACATTTGTTGCTTTGTAGACAGTGTAACTAAAATTATGAATGATTCGATAGTAAAAATTTTACTACAAGCATAATACAGCGTTACATTAGTTCTCACTTTTGTGTTCGAGCCCAATGAATAATGACTTTGAAAAAAAGGTGTTATTTTATTCAATTAACTATATACATAGGTTTTATTATTGATATGGATTCCAAAATTTTCGTTCCAAAAAGGACCTAAAAATCGCCCTATATAAAAGTCATTGGAATGACAGTGGCGCCTTTTGTCGAAAATGGGTCTTACCAACTTAGAAATTTTCGTGAGCGCATTCAGAACAACTTTACTAAAGATCATCACATTCAAATACACTATGCATTACTACTACTACGCATCGAAATACCCATATAATTGTAGCATTCAAATGGTGAAATAATATTTTTAATCGGTCCATTACTTTCGGAGCCTATTCGTTACATACATACACACACAATCAAATCTTTTCTCTTTATAATATTAGTATAGATAGGAATTTGGTGAATTAATTTTAGCCAGGTATAGTCTAATTATAATATAATAATTACTTTGTTATTTCATATTCAGTCGGAATCATTTTTAGAGTAATAAAAATTATAAAATTATTTTAAAATTAATAAACTGTTTTATTTATCTGTGTTATATTTGGTAATGAAAACGGATAGCGATAACATGAGTCATGACCGTTGGCCATCAAGGAGTCAACGGTTATAATGTTTTTGAAAATTCGGAGACTAATCGTTCTCCGATATGTACATATTTTTTCATAATTCTAGTCCTATTCATTGCATACAAGTTGGCATCCTACATGTTTAAACTGGAGTATAAATAAAGCAATAACAATAAGCGAGCACAGCGAGCAGGTCTGTCGGCCGCAGACTGGGCGCTGGAAATATCTGAGTTTGCAAAATTGAGTGCCGCATTTCACCAATGGATTTGGGCGACGGATAACTTATAGATTAAGAATGTATAATATTTTGATATTTTTTGTTTTTTTTTTGAATAATTTTTTGATGCAATTTTTTTATGCCCTCTTCTCATTTTATTGAAAATTATTTTTCATGTATTTATTTGTATACCTAATATTCAAGTTTCTACCTCTTTATTAAGGTAGAGTATAAATTGCTTAACAATTGTCAAATAATTTTCAATAAAATTTAAGTATATGAAATTTTACTTTTCCGAGTACATTTAATAAGTTATTTAGGAAGCCTATTCTGTATCATAATTATTGTAATTTCATAAATTGTATTGTATTATATCATATGCAAATGTACTTGTAGTTTTTATATTTTTGAATTTTACATCTGATCACAACATGAGGCCCGCTGAGTTTGTTTCGCCGGTTCTTCTCAGGACAGGGCTAGGGTTGAACCGGTTGTAGATTTAATAGTTGACGTTCAAGAAGTAATTCCTTTAATTTTATTTTGAATAAAAAACTTTTCTTTCTTTTCTTTCTTTCTATAACTTTTTAGCTTTTTTCTTCTTAATCAGCTCTGACAGTTTTTCTTTAAATTTCTATATATATATTATACGTCTGGTCGAATTTTTATGTCCATATTTAAGCATTGGGAAGATAAAGCGGGGAGGATACTTACCTCAAACAATTTTTTTTTTAAACTAAATATTTCAGAAACGGATCTCTGAATCGATCTCTAAAAATGGTGTTCTCAATCTCGTATGGGAGCAACTCCTAAAAAGGGTGCATGTAGTTATGTGCGCGCGTCTTCATACTGTAACTTTTGTGTCACAAATCTTAAAATTTCACTTTCATCATTTGTTACTTATAATCCTCTTAGTTCCTCGTTCAGTATGGAACCCTAATAAAAATATTTTTATGTATTTTTTTTTTCTATTAAACAACCGATTAACACTTATTAGAAGAAACTATACATTTTGACATAATCATCTTAAAAATGACTGCATTCCATGTATTCCATGTATTCCAATGATTTCCTTATTGAATTTGAGAAAAGGGCATAAAAAACTGCAACAAAAAATAATCCGGCAAGATTCGGATTCTTAATCTATAAGCTATCCTTAAATCAAATCCATTGGCGGAATGCGGCACTCGGGTTCTGCATACTCCAACACTAGCGCAGCTGCCGACACGGCTCGGACTTCCGCTTACCTCGCACGTCATTGTGAGGTTCCGTGATCCGGTATCATACTCTATGCGCACCGACTCATTGCGGCGCCGGGACTCGCACTTCACGCTCAACGCCGCCTCTGTCTGCGGCGTGGTTCTGTAACACCCCGGCGACAATCTGTGGGAGTTTCAAGGAATTATAAATGAGGCGAGACAGTAGCTATCACACGTATGCAGGACTAGCTGAGCCGTGCACACGTCATGGAGCGTCAACAATAAAATATACGGTTTTGATAACGTAGCTTTCTATTTGTGAAAGAAAGGTCGGCTCAGTAATTGTTCGGACCTCCAGCTCCATCCACGGAGGAGCCACGCAGAAGGTCGTGGGTCGTCATGGTCGCGGTGTGTCAAGTCATTACTGTTCCCTCAACCTCAAACCCCTGTAATTGTAATCGAGAAAAATAAAGCGCATCTGTTGACATTGAAGCAATTTTTAATGAAATTACCGCATCCTCTACAATTCTACATATTGGACCTTCTTCGCCGATCATTTCAAGAATCTGCACCTGTGGATTAGATAATTCGCTACGAAGATACGCACCGCTTCTCTGCGCTACGTGGAGCGCGCGTATGCTGCACTTTGAAGGCATCTGGGAAGTCACTTCTCCTGGAAGAAAACGCATTTGGACGAGACCTGGACATCCGAACGAGATCATACGCACGCATCTCGGTACGGACGCCTGCTATCCTATCCGAAATCCTAGTCTTCATTTGCCTTACTTTGTGCTTATTCTCAATTTCAGTAATTAGGGCTTCAGTGTCATCCTTTATCTGCTTTGCTGTCCTCAGCAGAGCTTTTGTCACCACCAGGGGTTCTTACGTGAGTACATCATCTTTCATACATCTCCGAAATCAGCCTAGAATCCACATCTAAATCACGCGACATAACTCCGATGTATCGATTGATTTGCGAACCCGAAATGAAACAATTAGTTCGCGACCTCTTTAAGAAATGCGGAATTTTAAAATCAAGACTCACATTAAAAACCACAGTGACGCCGCCTTCGTCGCTTAACGCTCAGTGTCTTTTAGAATTGAAATTACGTGTACAAGGAGCCGCGAGCCTTTATATCGAACCGAATGTTCTCGTTGTTCTCCAACCTTGATGAGCAGTTATCGTACAGAGAACGGATCGAAAATGGCGACTGCCGTACACTGGCTTCAGCTGAATCTATGCTTAGAACTAATGGTGACGTGAGCGCTTCGAACTCGACAGTTTCACAGTTTAGCCAGATCGGTTAAATTACCGACAATCGCCACGTCCACCTTCGATGGCTCATATGAAAACTGGTTGCAGTTCAGGGATACGTTTCAATCGCTCGTACATGACTCCACAGACCTTTGTGACGTACAGAAGCTCCTCTACCTAAGGTCGTCATTGCTAGGCCGTGCTATATTGGTCATAGATTCATTAGAATTAACAACCGATAACTATACAGTAGCCTGGAGCTCCTACTTAATCGCTATAATAATAACCGTATCCATAATCGTAAAAATCTTTATTTACGATTTCACTGTTAACTAAAGAATCACAAATTTTAGTTCGTAAGTTCATTGATACTACATATAAAAACCGACGCGCATTAAACGTCCTCGGCGAGAACACGTGTTCGTGGGACTCCGGTTATCTGTCTCGTATCCCTAGACCTGATCAGACCACAGAACGCGAGGGGGAACAATCCAAGAGCAGCTTGTCGTGATCCTCATGTGAAGCTCAGTTGGATGATTTGATGCAGTTCTTGAGGAATCGAACGGACATGTTGGAAACATTACAAGCGTCACACAGTTCACGCGATAAATATGACGTCGTTAACAAAAAACACAGCGAGCTTCACGCCGACTATAATCACAAAGTGCACTGCAATGTTTCCACCGACAATAAACAACTTAAATGTTTCCACCGACAATAAACAACTTAAATGTTTCCACCGACAATAAACAACTTAAATGTTTCCACCGACAATAAACAACTTAAATCACACTCCTCTAAATTCACTTGCCCTATGTGCAAATTAAGTCATCCACTTCATTCCTGTGTCAAGTTTTTTAACATGAATCACGCATTAAGGTTAAAATTTGTAAAGGATAACAAACTTTGCGAAAAGTGCTTTAGAGCAAATCATACTATTGAGTCATACTCGGGCCGTGCCGCAGGTGTAATATGAGGCTCAATTCTATACTGCATCCTCCGGATGACCAGATGTCCCCCGCCCCGAGCGCTGCTCCTGCGACGCCCTCCGCGCTGTCCCTCAATGCTCACACATGAACGCTAGATAAATCACTATGCGTCTTCTAATCTACTATTAAAGCGGTTCTATTATGCAAGTCACTTACTCAAGTAACTGATAAAAACTATGTTTGTCACACCGTGCGCATGTCACTTGACAATGGAAGTCGGCGATGTTTTATTACAGAATCGGCAGCCGGTCCACTCGCGGAGTCGGTTGTTCGGACTTACAGCGTACGCCAACCTGTTATCGAAATAAGGTCGCGCATTCATGAGTACTCGACTAAATTACATTGTTTTGTTCTACCGCAAGTAACTTCATAGATGCCACTTGTATATGAAACTCGCGCAAGTTTGAAGTGTGTGTGTGCGTAAGTGCGCGCGCTGGCCCGGAGTTTGTAGATTATCAAAACATTGACATCTTAATAGGTGCCGATAAGTTTTGGGATTTTTTACGCATGGAAAGATAAGGTTACGTAACGGGCCTCACTTATTGAACACAACGTTAGGCCCTGGCCCTAGGTTGTTGCGGCTCCTGGCAAACGCACGTGTTGACGCCCACGTCCAGGGTCATACTAGTGCGCAGTCTATAGAAACTTTGTTACGTAAGTTTTGGGGAAATCGAAGAGCATCGGAACTCTTTTGATTCGGGACCCTCGGGGCGCGTCGACCGGGGACCAGCTCGTCCGTGCGACCACACGCGCCTGCGCCGGGAGGCGGCACGACTTCTTTGTTTCTGTGCTGATTGACGAGTTTACCGATATCTTAGGAGATACGTATTCTCAAGCTGAACGTTATCACTCGAGATGCGTTTAGAACATCCCAAAAGCTATAAAACCGCATACGACTTTATTCATGAATATGAGAAGTTCGGTCACATGAATAAAATTAAGTCTTATAGTTCACCTCACTATTTCTTGCCGCATCATGATGTTTCTCGTGAACACAGCAACACCACTAAACTGCGTGTGGTATTCGACGCCAGTGCTGCTTCTAGCCCGGGCGAGTCGCTCAACGACCTGCAGATGGTGTTACAGGGAAACCTGATGGCCATTTTGTTGTGTTTCAGGCAGCGCCGGTACGTCGCCTGCGCCGATATCGAGAATATGTGCCGCCAGTGCATGGTGACCCGCCAGCGCCCAGCACCGCTCGATGTTCATCGTCTGACTGCGGCGACGTACGGGACCGCGAGCGCGCCACTTGTAAGTGTACGTTGTCTTAAACAATTAAGCCGACTGTACCGATTCCGATGCGCAACGATTCATCACCGAGGATATGTCGTCGACGATACGTCGACGATATGATCACGGGATTCGACGATCAAGACGAGTTACTTCGACTGCTGCGAAACCGCGAGGAGCCTACAGTTGGTTGCTTTCCACTACGTCAATGAATTTTCAACTTGGGTTTCAAGTTTGTTGACTCGAAGAAACAGCTGGCTCTCGATGACAACTACAGTTCTTCAACATAAGTCTTGGGTTGGAATAATTTAACATATCAATTTTATTTTAATTCGCATAGATTTTGTTAACGATAGGAAGGTCACTAAACGCAATATATTATCTCAAACCTCGCAAATGTTCGATCCCTTGGGGATTTTACAGAGCTGAGGAGTTGTTGCAGCAGCTGGGGCTCAGCGAGGTACCTCTCGCTTACACGAGACCGGCGTCAAGTGACAGCCGTGCTGCGGAGGTCTGTGGGCTGTAGATTGCGACGACGTCACCCGCACTCGGAGCCGGCTTGTCGGACCGCTCGTTGTCTACACAACACGCGAGTGCCGCGTCTCGTTACGTTACGTACGTCACTCGCACATGGAACTGCACATGCTCGTAGACGCGTCACAAACGGCATACGGGACATGCGTTTCTGTTCGCACAATCCTATTATCCTATCCTACTAATTTTATAAATGCGAAAGTTCGTATGTTTGTTTGTTAAAGTTGAAAGAGTTCACGCAAAAACTGCAGAACCGATTTTCATGAAATTTGGCACACACGCAGAAAGTAACTTGGATTTTATCCCAAAAAAATGTTCCTATGGGATGCCATAGGATGATTTTCCACGGGATCGAAGTTTACGTAAAACCGCGGGGCGCAGCTAGTAAATAATAATTTAGAAGTTACGATACATCTTTTATGTTCGAAAGAGAAACTCACACCCATAAAACCGTTAACGCAGGTCTTTTAGGTGCGAAATTATACGATGAGGTGATAAATAGTTCGCATTGTTTATTTGATAACGTTGTCGGTTGGACCGACTCCACACTAGTGGCGGTTCCCAGCTCACTAAAGGCTCGTGCAATATGGTGTAACCGAGATACACGAACTAACCAAAGACGTGGCGACTTGTCAGCGGTAAACAAAACCCAGCTGATCTGGTTTCGCGCGGGGTCGACCTGGAGGATTTGCTTGATTCGCGTCTCTGGTGGAAGGGGCTGAATTTCTTGCACGACTGCAGCTTTGATTTGTCAAAGGGTCCTCAAGTACCTATCACGATATTCTACCGGACCTAAAACCTTTTACTTATCGCACCTGACGATAAACCTTCATTAATGCCGCGGCCGTTTGAACGACTCTCAGTTCTCGCGCACGATACGCGCCGCGTCACATAAAACTATGTGCTACGATTCATTCATAATACACGCAATAAATAATAAAACACGCTTGTGGCTCGCAACAGACTGACTGCGAATTCAAATACACAGATTACACTTCATATGGATTGATTACACACATATGTTATAGTGGAGTTCCTGGGGGTTTTACCTCGGACTAGAGTTACAGTGCATGAATTAATATGATCGATGTGGGATATTGTTTTTTAAACGATAAATGGCAATGTTTACCCATTATTTTTTTGTGCATTCTATTTTTTTTAACAAATTATTATAAAAAAATATAATGTTTGGCCATATATTTTCACTTAAAACAGTATTTTTTTTTATTTATATGTTAAATCGTACCCGAGTTGACATATAGGAACATTTTTCAAAGATACCTGTGTATGAAAATAGCAGTAAGGATCTCGGACAGGCAGAAAAACGTGGAGGAGAGCGGAGCGGCAGCTGCTATATACAATGGAATTTCTCGGCTAGTTTAATAATTATAAATGAAATGTACTCTATTGTGTACATTTAAAAAAATAAAGTAATTAATTACGACTAATGAAGAGCAAAAAAAAATATTAGTACAGAATCTGTTTATTTAAATATATTACATTGTTGTCTACATCTACTTCATCTGTCTGTAGTGTGTAGTCTACGTGTGGATGCCGAACAAGTGGTTTATACTACAGTGTAGCGTGTTTACAGTGTAGCGGAAATAGTCGTCACAATACTTCACCAGACTACAGATAGATGAAGTAGAAGAAAATGTTTGATGTAGACAACACTGTAATGTAATAAAAAAAAATAATGAAAATAAACAGATTCTGTACTAATATTTTTTTTCTTTTCATTAGCCGTAATTAGTTACCTTATTATTTTAAATGTACACAATAGAGTACATTTCTTTTGCTTATAATTAAACTAGCCGAGAAATTCCATTGTATATAGCAGCTGTCGCTTCGCTCTACCCTCTACGATTTTCTACCTATCGAGATCCCTACTGCTATTTTCGTACACAAGGTATCTCTGAAAAATGTTCCTATTTGTCTACTCAGGTACGATTTAACATATGAATAAAAAAAATACTGTTGTGAAAATATATGGTCAAACATATTTTTTTTATAATAATATGTTAAAAATCCGGTGTATGCCGAGTGGCATCCCTTTCAGTGCCCTTCCACATTCCGCTTCTGTGCAGATATACACTGTAAATAAGTTTATGTTTATACATAGGTTAGTTGATATTATTTTGATTATGCATACTTTTTTTTTTATCTGTTTTTATTGTTTTGTTTATGTATTGTGGAGCACTGAATAAACGATTAAAAAAGGAAAAAAAAAAATTGAGTGCACAAGAAAATATTGGGTAAACATTGCAATTTATAGTTTAAAGAACAATATCCCACATCGATCATATTAATTCATTCACTGTAACTCTAGTCCGAGGTTATACGGTTTTATATGCTCCAGGCACTCCACTATTAATAAATAGCCAGATTGTGCCGGCTGGCGTCGTTTCCAGACGAGTTTGTATTGTTATCTAATAAACAGGCGCTCAAATCTAAACATTAATTAACAAAATCAACGCTCTTCATAGATAAACTAATCCGCGTTGGTGGTAGAATCGAAAATTCCCCCCATTTTTCATTTGAGAAAAACACCCAATTTTAATATTGAGTGAACATTGTTTTACACTTTTGTTATTTCGCAGTGAGCACGTGAAATTGTTACGCGCGTCGCCTCGGGCGCTGTTGTTTAGCCTGCACATGCCTGCACATGCCTGCACATGCCTGCACATGCCTGCACATGCCTGCACATCATGTGTTCCGTCGCACGTGCGATTCGTCCGGAGCCCTCATCTGCTGCCACCACCAGCTTCACGAGAAGTAAAACGCTGTATATCGCGCCGCGCGCCGCGGTGAGCCCTGTGATATATATTCAGATAACGGACGGAACTTTGTGGGTCTAATGAACAACTTTGGCGGTTTCTTAACGAGATGTTAAGATGTTAAGTAATTGTTATGTATAAATCGTTGATTACGCGACTAGTTAGCAAATTCGATTCCACTTCATAGTTCCACATGCGGCTCATTTCGGCGGTTCGTGGGCGGCTGGTGTCGACCACGCGAGCGCCACCCGCGCCGCGTGGTAGGTAACGCTCGTCTCACATGCGAGGAACTTAGCAGGATGCTTACGCAAGTCGAAGCAGTCCTAAATTCTCGCCCCTTGTCCCCATGTCCTCTGATCCGCAGGATTACTCACCTCTGGCCGGACCCTGACGTCACCAGCGTGCGGTGACCTCCGAGACGCTGCTGCTCATCAACTGGACCGCTACCAGATGGTGGAACGCTTCCGTCAGCACTTCTGGGAGCGTTGGGCCAAGGAGTATGTTTCGGAGTTACAAACGCGTTCGAAATGGAGACTCCAGGACGAGGATCTTCACCCTAACACGTCAGTTGTGATCAAAGATGACCATCTTCCTCCTCTTAAGTGGCACCTGGGGCGTATTGTAAAAACTATCCGTGGGACAGATGACGTAGCACCAGCCGCCGACATGCAGTCCTCGACAGGCAACGCGAGACGGCAAGACACGGAGATCTGCCCTCTAGTGTCCCAGCCTGCCCAAAAAGAATAAGAAAATGTCGAAAGGCAACGCTTGCAAGGCCGGGGACGAGTTCGGACCTCCAGCACATCCGCGGAGGAGCGACGCAGAAGGTCGAGAGTCGTCATGGTCGCGGCGTTTCGGAAACGCTCGCGAGTCATTACTGTTCCCTCCCCCCCCTGTAACCTCAAACCCCTGTCATTGTAATCGAGAAAAATAAAGCGCATCTGTTGACATTGAAGCAATTTTTTTATGAATTCACCGCATCTTCTACAGTAATTTTAGAGACTATTCGAACAAACATAAAAATATTTTACGAACACATAACATGTTTTTATTTCAAATAGAATTATAAAAATAACATTTAGAACATCAAAAAATTACATCTACCACCGGTTCAAACCTAGCCTTATTCTAGGAGGAACCGGCGAAACAAGCTCAGCGGGCCTCATGAATTGAAAGATTACCTACAAGTATATAAATACATTCTTATCTAGAGACCTAGAGATATAGAGAGAGAAAGTGAGATCGAGAATGATAGCCAATAAGTATGAGCGAGATACCAACACACCTGACAAGATTAACTACTTGGACTATCGGTTTTGCTTCTAATGAAAATATCAATCTCGCCTTCGAGCTTTACTATACATTTATTAAACATTTGCAGTAAAACGCATTTTACAAATTTGTATCTCGTCAATTATTTGACGGACTGAAATAAAATTTTGCTGGAATTATGTTAATATGTCAAAAAGTTTTTAAAATAAAAAGCAAAGAATTTTTCCCTAGCTTTTTTTGTTACAGCCACCGAAAGCTGAGCTAGATAGACGACGTGGTAAAAAATTAATGATTATTATTATTTAAAAATAAACTGGCCAAATGCGAGTCGGACTAGCAAACTGAGGGTTCCGTGCCAACGAAAGGTAAAGGTAAGTGTCTCTGCGACATTTTTTACGAGAAAATAAAATAACTTGGTTTTTCATAGCGTTTGTATGAACGAAAATGTTGTATTTGCGTTTTTGGAAAATGTATTATTTCTTAAAATATAATGATATCTCGCTTAAACCAATTGCCGTTGGAAGTCTTCATTGAGATCTGCAGCAGGCACCCTTGTTGGTGCGGAAACTGTATGCGCGTCCAACTAGCACTTAGCCATTTTTTCTTTATCATATTAACCTCATTATTTATTTTTGCCATGATTGTAATTGCGCCCTGACTGTTGAATCGGTTGCTATCTACGAGGAGCCCTTACAGTTGCGTCACGTCCGTCTGTCTGTCCGCGGGTTTACTCACAGACTACAAGTACTAGACAGCTGTAATTTGTTATGGACATGTAGATTAATTATGGCAAGAGGTAGAAAAAAAAGTTTTGAAAAAAAAATAATAATTGCTCCCATACAAGTAAAATGGGGGTAATTCTTTTTTTTGTCCAACAACCTATAATGTGGGGTGTCGTTGAATAGGTATTTGAAAAAGATTATGATGTTGAGAACCATTTGTCGTCGAAAATCGAAGGAGAACTATCAGAGCTGAGTAGAAAGTAAAAACTGAAAAATGACAGGCTACCAACTTATAAAATATACTCGGAAAAGTAGAAGTTCACACGCAGTGGCACTCAAATTGATAATATTTTTTCTGATTTCTCTTGTGAAGTAGATTTTATAACTTTCTTCAGTTACCACCGAAAAAAAAACATCTAGAAAGGAGCCCATATAGGAGTATGGGCTCGTTTTTAGATGTTTTTTTTGAGTGAGAACTCGTTGTTGTCACACACAACTAGGGAGCCCAACACGCCTGCGCACTCACCGCACTTCCTGCACGAGCGCGCCCAGCAGCACCAAGTACATCGCAGCGTACGCCATCGTGTGCCCTCGTCACGTCCGTCTTGAAACACGTACATTACATGTTAATTAAATCTCGCTAAAATTAACAAAAGTTTAAGCTCTATGTCGAGGGAGCGAAGCGAGCCCTCTCTATCCCCCTGCCTGTACATTTTTGTGGTACACTTTACGGAAAAAACTATAAGGCTTTGGGTTTGAGTTTCAGAATAGTGATTTAAATATATCTTGACGTGTTACCTAATATTAAAATAAAAAATGTATGAACTTTAAAACTTATTTTGTACTACTGACGCCATCTTTGATATAAGATGTGGCGTAAAATATCTCGCGAGCCCGCAAACGCTAGTATTTATACAACCTAAAGCTGACTGGCTGACGTAGTGATCTATCAACGCACAGCCAGACCACTGGACGGATCGGGCTGAAAGGCAGTAAGGTACATGTTATGACGTAGACATCTGCTAAAATGTTTGGATATTCAACCCCTGACACCTGAGGGGGTGTTGAGTGTAGAAGTTTATATGGAAGTTAAATGCGGGTGAAACCGCGGGGCACAGCTAGTTGCTTAGATAAACAATATATTTACTGAGATAGTAAATATATCGCGCACGTAACAGTTGCGGTGAGGTCGTTAGGTGAGATCGTTGCAGCCGCAGACGCTGACGACCAGGCTGGCGCAGTGGTACAGGGCTCGGACAAGCGGAGCATGTCGCGCCAGGGGTCGCGGGTGCGAATCCCGCCTTGGTCATGGATGTTTATCTATCTATTATATGTATTTCTATAATAAAAATCTTAAATATATAAAAATTCTTAAATTTATAAAACATATTAAATATATTCCGTTGTCTAGTACCCGTAACAAAGTCCTTACGGTACTTAGCACGGGGCTAGGCTACCGTGGTGTGTAAAGTCCACAGATATTTATTATTATTATATTAACTTACTTATAATACTTTATTAAATAATTATTACAATTAAATCATCATCATCAGCCTATTGCAGTCCACTGTTGGACATAGGCCTCTCCCATAGCACGCGACTGGCTTCGATCTTCGGCTAGCCTTTCCCACTTCCTGCCCACAGCTTTGCGTATGTCGTCACTCCATCTAGTCACAGGGCGTCCTACATTACGTTTGCCGGTGCGCGGTCTCCACTCTTGAACCACTCGACCCCAACGATCATCGGTTCTGCGGCAGATATGACCGGCCCACTGCCACTTCAGCTTGCTAATCCGAGTAGCTATGTCGGTTACCCTAGTTCTCTGGCGAATTTCTTCGTTTCGGATTCGATCCCCCAGAGAAACACCGAGCATAGCTCTCTCCATAGCGCGCTGAGCAAC
>LUGF01057648.1:93590-111920 GCA_001625245.1 Calycopis cecrops | reverse complement strand
TTTTTTTTTTTTTTAATAGTACAAGGGGGCAAACGAGCAGTCGGAGCCATTTCCATGTCCACCGACGCCCATAGACATCCGCATAGTTTATACACCTGCCTTCTGCCTGTTGCCATCTATCTGAGCCTTTATCGTCTCAGGACAGTCCTGAGACTGTCGGCGCTGATGGCCACCGCGTCCTTATCCACCGACACATGTATTATGAGAGAGCGGAGCGCGTCACACATTTTAATTACTTTTCTACATTTAGCATTGCCGTCCGACTTTGTCCGCAGTCGTGTACATGCGCTGTAAAATATACATACCTGACGGTTTCCGATGGCCCATAAAGAAGGGAGAAAAGGTTGCAAAGAAAAACTACGCAGATGTCTTCGATTGTTACATTTTCCTAATTTTTTTTTATTTTCTTATTTACATATTTCAAGTATGCAATTCTCTGTACTTAACTGCCTAAGCCAAGATGTAGGTATATAGCCCTCCTCGATAAACTCTAATCTAATCTAAGTGAAAGAATTTTTCAATTTGGACCTCTCGTCCTAAAGATTAGCGCGTTCAACCGAAAAACAAATTCTTCTTTACAACATTACCTAGTATAGATATTTTAAATTTTGTTATATTGAATTTAGTTAACAAATATATAGAAACAGCGCATGCATACAAATTACAAACACACGTTGCGTTTCGTGCGACATGCATGCAGGCACCAGTATTTGGCACAGCATAAAATATTCTTTTCAATTGTCTACCCAATTCGCTAGCCACAAGATACGCAACACAAGGGTCGTATTCCACATTAGTCCCTCTGCGACCTCTATGACCTCTCACCTCTCGGAGGGCAGGGGGCTCTGACATCTGAACCCACGAGGAAATAGACTCGGGGGAATTTCGCAAGTATTGAATGTATGTTGTAAAACTGACGAGTGTGTTTGTTGTACGCTGTAGGAAATACTCGTCCTGTCTATACAAAAATATTAGACAACAAGATTAATGGGAAGATTTAGGAGAGGCCTTTTTAATGCGTGAACTAGCTACGGCCCGCGGTTTCGCCCGCGTAAATTTCGGTTCCGTGGAAAATGGAAAATCATCCCATGGCATCCCATAGGAACATTTTTTTTTAATAAAAAAATATACTTTGTGTTAACCCAAGTTATCCTCTGTGTGTGCCAAATTTCAATGAAAATCGGTTCAGCAGTTTTTGCGTGAGGGAGTAACAAGCAAACACACAAACTTTCGCATTTATAATATTAAGTAGAATTAATCATTGACATGACCGTATTCATTTCCATCGTCATTTATTTTATTATTCATTTCAATAATACACTTTTCTACGGACATCAATCATTTTTTACGGTCCTTATTCGTAGACAACCGTATCTGACAACCGTCGTTTAAAACACGTCTCTATAGTCTACGGTCGCCTATCATCTGTCAGTATCCATAGACAACGACAATTAGGAAGTCACCTGACCCTAAGGAGGCTCGTAGACGATCAATCATATTGTGCAATATTAATTATATTGTATTATGCAATATTAATTATATTAATATTGCACAATATGATTGTCAATTTATTGAGATACATGCCACTTTTGGCAGCGGCGATCGGCGATTTTGCGACTAGATCGATGCAGCATCACGATTTAGCGACTCTGCGTTCAGTCGCGGTATCGGGATCGCGCGATTTAGCGACTGCTCCGATGCACAACACCGCAGTTCGATTATTATCTCTATCTAAAGTCAATATCGAAGATGTCGCCATGATTGAACACAAGTTTGAGCATATCATATTTATTGAAATAGAAAAACCGGCCAATTGCGAGTCGGACTCGCGCGCGAAGGGTTCCGTACCATTATCTACGAAAACGGGAGCTTATCTTTTGTATGGGAGCAAAAAAATCACGTTTATTGTATGGGGGACCAAATTAAATGTTCATATTATTTATTTTTTTAGTATTTGTTGTTATAGCGGCAACATAAATACACCATCTGTGAAAATTTCAACTGTCTAACTATCATAGTTCATGAGATACAGCCTGGTGACAGACGGACGGACGGACGGACGGACATCGGAGCCTTAGTAATAGGGTCCCGTTTTTAACCTTTGGGTACGGAACCCTAAAAACTCTCTTCAGAAATCACACTGACATACTGTACATACATACATACATATAGGTATTATGTACCTATAATACTAGGCCACCATATAAAGTAAAAAGATAGACTAAACGTGTGCGCCATATAATTCATTGCACAATTGCGGCGAAGTGCCAATACCTCCTAACTTAAGTTTTCCGAGAAATTAGCTTACTCTATTCTATTTACTTTAAACGTAAACATGTTTTGTAAAAGCTTCTTTATTTATTTATTTATTTGTTACATACATTTATTACAAAGTTTTAAATAGTATGTCTATATGTATATGTTTGTAAGTTTTAAATCACAGGTTCCCAAACTTTTTCGTCTAACGCCCACTTTGAAAATCAGTTACTTCGTATCGCCCCCTTATTAGTTATTACACCTTGATATTCAAAGACAATTATGTCGATTCTGGCCCCTTACCGCCCCCCTCTGAGCATCTAGTGCCCACAAGGGGGCGTTATCGCCCACTTTGGGAATGACTGTTTTAAATAGTAGTACCTACCTTGAAGTTACGCTGTAGGTGGGATCGAGGCTTAGCCGTGCAAGTAGTTAGATTGGAATTATTCCTTCATCGAGTTCCATTCTGCACAACCAGTTGGTCCGTTTAGTTGATCAAAGTGGAAAGACTGTAGAATTCGCGTTAAGGGATGTATCATACAACTGTATTTACAATAAAACATTAACTTTTTTACTTGGAATAATGGTTGAAAGGTGGTAAACGGAAGGGAAAGTTTTTTTTTTAAATGGTAAAGGGGGCCAAACGAGCAGTCGGAGCATTTTCATGACTACCGACGCCCACAGACAACCGCATAGAGACTACACAAATGCGCTGCCCTCCTTTCTCCTCCCACCTCCATGGGCCACCACCATGGGAAGTATGGTAAACTTCGATTATAGAAGACATAAATAGTTATTTAGACGAAGAAAGCTAAAAAAATCTAACTATTAATACGTAGTTTGACTAGTTAAAGAAGTGATATTTAAAAACCGCGTAATGGTCGCCGCACACTTATCAACTCGGAAAGGGATCGTAAACGCCTCGCCTAGAAAAGCAAAGACGATACGATTACGTTACGTTTCCCATTAGTGTGCGTTGCAGTATGAAGTTTCATACAAAGAATACTGACCGGCTCGAGGTGATACGGTTACGATCCCTTTCCGAGTTGATAAGTGTGCGGCGGAATTCGCGTAAGTCGAGGTATTACTGTGTATCGAGTTCAATCTTTAGAAGGCAATGCATCATATACTATAAGATATGGAAACTAGGTTAAAAAGATACAACAATCTGGCACTCACCTATCTTTGTTTTTATGTCTAAGCATTGCGATATGTGAGGAAACTGCAGAATTTTTCTCCATTTCTTGCTCTTGCCCTTGTTGCTATCGGAGCCACCTGAGGACAGACAAACAGGCGGTCAGCCAAACGCTTCCCAACTACGGAACAGTAGAAAGGTTTTTTTATATGTATAGTATACTAGCTGCGCCCCGTGGTTTCACTCGCGTAAACTTCGACATCGTGGAAAACCATCTCATATCATCCCATGGGAACATTTTTTTGGGATAAAGACTATCATACGTGTTAATCCAAGTTACTCTCTATGTGTGTGCCAAATTTCATGAAAATCGGTTTAGCAGTTTTTGCGTGAAGGAGTAACAAACAAACATACAAACTTTCGCATTTATAGTATTAATAAGATGGGGGCAATCGAGCAGTCGGAGCTACACAGATGAAGGTAATCATGAAATTTACTCCGACTGCTCGTTTGCCCTTTTATACTGTAATAAAATATGTAGCCGAATTGCATTGTTGTGTAGCGGGTGGCTACCATTTTTTTTTAAATTTATGGTATAGGGGAGCAAACGGGAAGTCGGAGCCATTTCCATGACTGCCGACGCCCGTAGACATCCATATAGCGGCTATACAGATGCGCTGCCCTCCTTTCTCCTTCCACCGGCTTCTTACAGACCGCACGAAACGCGACATTTGCCAGACTCTAGTGCATAGACGTTTGCGTTCACTCCATTTGGTTATATACTCAAAGGTATTCAGACTGCTCGTTTTTCCTCTGATAAAAACAACGTAAGGCGGTCACGTGTGGTCGCTCGCTCCCGCCACCCCGAGCTATAAGCGCGCGTATTGTGCGGGGGCAGCGGTGCGCTTGGCCGGCCGCGGAGATTGCGATACTGCGATCTACACATCGTGCTGTACAATGACGTCACAATAGCGAGGTACAGGGTGCTTTTTTATTGTAGACGCAAACAATCGAAGTGTTTGACTCAATTTCCGCCTTTCGTCCTCACTTCCTTTTTTAAAAATATAGTATAGGGGCCAAACTAGCAGTCGGAGCCATTTTCACGACTACCGACGTCCATAGACATACGGACAGAAGATAATATACAGATGTCTTGTCGTCCATCCTACTCTCTCCTACATGGGGCAAATACAGGGTTACTTTATGGTCACCGGCCATATTTTCAGGTTTGGTTCAGAATCAATAATACATTCGATTTATGAAATAAAAAAAATTAAAATAATAATTAGATACAATTACTTTGTCCCATGTTGTAAAACATATTTCTTGGTCACCACGTGCATCACACTCGCGACTAACGGTAGGTATAAGAACAACAATCGATGACTTTTTTAAGCACCATTTCAAATCGATTTTTATTTAACAAAATATTACAATTAGACGATAAAATTTAAAACACACCCTTAGAATGATGTTTACTTCCTTATTTTAAAATTTGGCCGGTGATAAAAAAATAAGCCTGTATAAAAAAAAAAAATCTATTGTCAGTTGTCTAGTAAACCTTTTTTACGGGTACTAGACAACTGACACTAGTCAATAGATATAAGCTAATATAATAATCCTTATCGCACGGGACTAGACTAACTACACACTAAGAAGTCCTCGGATATTATCAACATCTTTGAATACCTCTACGATTGATTGACCAACCATTGTAGAGCCCGCTGATGGGCGAGACCGAACATTACACAGACATCTATTTCTGATACGATCTGATTCATTGTACCTGTTCATATCAATGAAAAAACGTACACGGCCACTCGTCATCATCAATAATTTAATGATTAGGCTCTTAACTAAGATTGCCAACCGTCCCGCGTCAGATTTACAAGACGTCTCGCTCAGGGTGTGTGTGGGTCCCGCTTTTCTGATTTAGCTACAAACCCAGCCTGCATCTCATCATGCAGATGCAGGCTGGGATTGTAGCTAAATTCGTTCAAGCGTTCAAATAATACGTAACGCAATTTGGGGGGAGGGGGAGTTCCCGTAAAACGTTACGATGCGTTACAGGGGGGGTTCCGAACAACGTGTTACGTAACAATTTTTTTTTCAATAAATAATAATAATAGTCACAATTTTCACAAATGAGACGATTGTTTGTTCAATTTAGGTATGTTACGTAACATTTTTCTACACATCAACGTTACGGCGCGTTACATTTTCAAAAATCTTCAAAAATTGCGTTACGTAATACTTGAACGCTCTCTAGACTGTGCACCGCCACAGGTCTATAAACTCTAATTTCGTGCAAAATTAAAGCCAACCTTGGTGGCAAAAATATAAAAAAATAAACGTTTATTTTGCAAAGGGCCATACAACAAATAACAAACAATGTTAAATTAAAGTAGCCATTGAAAAATTGGTCCCAAGCTCGGGATTTGCATTGACATTAACAAAAGTATTGATAAAAAAGACATATTCGTATTTCATTTTTCAAATCGTTGTAGCTAAAAAAAAAAATGTGTGAAGTCTGGTTACGGACGATAATTTTACGTCATAATGCTGATGGAGTGGGAAAGAGACAGATGCATCACACGCCAGATACTTAAGCCGTTTATGCCTTTCCATCACTTGTTCCGCGCTCACTTGCACGCGACGGAACGTGACAATGAATCATGCTTTTTCGCGCATTAGTTCGCATAAGACGTTATCGCGTCAAAAAAGCGCTCTTTTTTTTTGTTAGCATCAATTTCGTGAAAGAAACATGTAGGCTCATAGTAAAGAACAATGGTTACTTTGGACCATTAACGAGCCTAGAGAAAAGACCACCACAGACGTAGCTATAATATATAGTATGAATATACCGTGCTATAATTTAAATTTTGGCCTTCATTTCATTGATAGTCAGCCTAACATTAATATATATTAATATGCGATAATATAAATTACGGTATACTTTGGTGATATCATAGAAATGTACATAATATTATAGCTACGTGTGCGTGTGCTTGAATATTTGTATAGAAAATATAGCGCAATATATCTTGTTCTAATTTATATTCATATGTATTATAGCTACGTCTGTGACGAGCTTAAGACTGCCACAAAAATATAGTATATCATTACTGTTATTATCGTATATATTTTGTTTCTTTTAAAGCTGGAGAAATATTGCAAAATAGAATTAATAGTGGTAATCCCACGATATTCTGTAGTTTAATAGTGGTCTTTGACAAATGCGTTTACTGTAGTTATTACTTTATGCTGCTTGACAAATGTCAATTAACCAAGTTGTGACTTGTTGGTTTTGGTTTCTACCTTTCAAGCGGATATTGAATGGTAAAAAAGCATGGAGAAGCCTCCATAAAGAAGTAAAATTCCATTATGTGTCAAATCCTAACAACACAGATGATTAATATGCAGCATAACGTCAAAAATATATTTCATTTAATAACTTATTTCTCACGTCTTTAAAAATACATTGAATATTGTTTTTTGTTATATTAATACAGACGAATAAAACAACGTAGGTTTTTCTGACTGGCGAGTTTTTAGTCCAAGGCATGTAAGCAGATGACCATTGTTCTTTCGTGAATGGCAAAAACCTTCACGAATCTACTGGAAAAGAAGAAGACATTCATTTGTATTGGCAATAAATTTCGTGAATGGCGAAACCCTCACGGATATATCGGAGAAGAAGACATTCGTATTTCAAACCTTATCATGCCCACAACAATAAAACACATCGCTCCTGATTAGCGCCGACACAGAGAGAAACATGAAAATCAAGACTACCCACTTGCACGCGCCCATTCGAGCGGGAAAAATTGAACGTCCCAGCTAGGGTTGCCACTCAGAAATATTATTAAATTACAAGATATAAAATAAATAATTAATGTAAAAAAATAATTTATTTGAAATATCGAAATTCTCGTATCGTATAGATAACAGTTTGATCGCGGTGATTTCAATTCTATGTTAATTTTATTATTACAAGCTTTTGTATGTTGTAGTCAAAAAATATTTCTTAGTGTATTTAAATCTATATGATACTAGCTGCGCCCCGCGGTTTCACCCGCGTAACTTTCGATCCCGTGGGAATATCGGGATGAAAAATAGATGTTGGCCGATTCTCAGACCTACTCAATATGCTCACAAAATTTCATGAGAATCGGTCAAGCCGTTTCGGAGGAGTATGGCAACGAAAACTGTGACACGAGAATTTTATATATTAGATTGAGTTTAAACTTCGTAAATTTACTAATTTCCGAAAAATTATATTGTCCTATAAAAAGATCCAAAATGAAATTCCGATTTTGTTACCAATTTTTTAAAGCCACTGAAATACTTAGTTTTCAATCTTGACAACACTATAGATACCATTTCTCTAGATCATTTTATTATAATGCCAATTCGTCTTCGAAAACAGCGGTGCAAGACTCTCTCCACTACGATAAATTCCTTCCAGATTTTGTTACATTGCAACTGTAGCAAGTTACGTACAAGATTCATAGTTTTATAGTTAACTAGTGAACACGCGAAGATCGATATTCGATCTAAGTGAATCTTTTTGTAATCAAACACTAAATATCATATGACATAACATGTCATTTTGTGTATTATACTATTATTACACATTGTAACTAAGGTAAACAATCTAAGTAGAAGTTTCAACACTTACAAAAGACACATAAAAACTTCATCAAAAATTACGTGGGTCTTATATATCAATGTGGCGAATGCATGGTAGTGTGTGTAAAGTTTTATTTATTAAATTAAAATACTTTATAAACATTATTATTAAAATAAATTAAAATACTTTATAAACATTATTATTAAAATATATTAGCGTTCTGCACTTCTCTTACACGTAAACTATAAGTGTGCCAAATTTCATACTTCTCCGTCCGTGAATTTTCGTAAAAATGTTTCTAAAGTTTTTGCTTCACGTATTAATATATAGATAATAAATATGTAGTAACGTCTTGCACTACATTTTGACGTAAGACACTTGTTTTAAAGTAAATCCAAGCTATACTTTAAGATGACCGACCGTCTTAGCTACTAGAAGCTACTACTAGCATTTAAAATTACGCCATATTAGTGAACCCTGGCTCGAATACCACATAAAAACCTCACGAAAGTCCTCAGTGTAGGTTTAGAAACATAATCGGTACTTAGAAACAGACCTTATCAGGTTTTAAGTGTTCCGTAAGCGTATTATTGAACGAAAAACGGAATCCTTATAGAATTACGGTTGTTTATTTTTTTTATAGTATACTAGCTACCGCCCGCAGCTTCGCCCGCGTGGATTACGGACTTCAAAAATGGAGTAATACATACTAACATTCCCCTTCAATCACTTTATCTATTACAAAAAATTCTATCAAAATCGGTGGCGTAATTTTAAAGACCTAAGTATACAGACACAGAATGCGGAAAGCGACTTTGTTTTATACTATGTAGTGATGATAGCTGACAAAACGTCAGAACATCCGCATATACATAAATATCGCGTATCGTTTGTTATTCTCAATCCGTCTTCCCCTACAAGGGACCACGGGAAACTTACAAACCATACGAAATGCAACAACCTAGATG
Source organism: Calycopis cecrops (assembly GCA_001625245.1). Lineage (NCBI taxonomy): Eukaryota > Metazoa > Arthropoda > Insecta > Lepidoptera > Lycaenidae > Calycopis > Calycopis cecrops. The sequence goes on along the minus strand of LUGF01057648.1, from coordinate 102,928 downwards.
TCACTTTACCTGTCGTGCGAACGAGTACCTGCAATGCAGTAATGACAATACATCTTACTTACACCCGGCATTTTAGACCTTACCTAATAAATCACTAAAAGACCTTTTTTACCCTATTATTTAGGTCATTCATAGAATTTGGGACGGAAAAAACAAACTTTTTTTTTGTCAGCCCTGGCGGCGGCTCAAACCAAAATGGCTGACGAGGCATTCTTCGCCATTCAATTTTGTTTACGATCCGGATCGTTCAGTTTTGCATGAGACATGGAGTGGCGAGATAAGGAGAACAAGACCTTATTTATCTTAAGTTTATGCGAATAGGTACTACTATACTATCCTACTAATATTATAAATGCGAAAGTTTGTAAAGATGTTTGTTACTCTTTCCCACAAAAACTACTGAACGGATTTTCATGAAACTTTACAGTAATATAGCTTTCATATCAGAATAACATAGTAAGTTAAAATTTTGAATCATTTTTGAAGTCCGAAATCAACGCGGGCGAAGCCGCGGGCGGAAGCTAGTTTACAATAAAATTTAATAGTAAGAGGTAGTGCCACACACCATGCGTCGGCACGACCGAGGAGGTCCCTCTCGCTTACACGAGACCGGCGTAAAATAACAATAGTCCTGTCGCGATTCATACTGTGTGTAAGTAACCGGTAGCCCATGAAGGTGGGAGAAGAAAGGAGGGCAGCGCACCTGTATAGCGTCTATGCGGATGACTATGGGCGTAGGTAGTCACGAAAATGGCTCCGACTGCTCGTTTGCCCCCCTATACCATAAAAAAAAAACTTTAACGGATTTTATCACGGTTTATTTAATTATTTCAAAAGTCCGACGCTATTTGATAATTTTTTTGGAGGCGCACTGATCATAGGAAGTCGTAAATGCATAATTTTTGGTACCTCCTGCCTTTCTTTCAATATTATATTGAGGACACAGTGACCCCGCGAGCCTGTACTGTAAAAAACCCTGAAGTGAACCTAGAACCTATATTATAATATAGGTTCTAGGCAGGAGAATGTTCAAAAGCAAGTTATAGCCAGTTATAGGTACATACAGGTAGTACATATAGGTATAGGTAATACTGAATTCTGGACTATAATATATTATTACTAGCTGGTGCCTGCGACGTCGTTCGCGTAGCGTAGTAATATTATAATCAAAGTGATTTGTTATTGTTTGCTTGCAGTGTGCCGAAATTCTGATTTCCCGTAGGAATGAGCGATTTTACCGCGGTAAAAAGTGTTTTTGATGTTGACCAGGCTTAGTATCTGTACACCACAAAAAGTTTCATTCATTTCAAAATATCGCAATCAATCCTACTTATATTATATTTGATACATACATAGAGAGTGATTTGGATTAACACAGGATAGTTTTTATCCCGAAAAAATGTTCCTATGGGATGCTATGAGATGATTTTCCACGGGATCGAAATTTTTTAATGTAAATAAAATATTATAAAGTATTTTATAAGTCGGACAAAGTTACGCATACAATAGAAAAACTCATGCAAAATTTTACTATGACATTTTTATCTACGAATTTATTAATTTCATAGATTATCTCGGATAAACATCAACATATAATTAAATATATTAGTAGTTATAAAGTTAATAGTTATTTTAGTTAACAACTAGAATAGATAAACTCAGAAATCGCCACAAATCTCAGACCTCTCGTTTGTCCCCCTAAACTACAGAAAACAAAGCTGTAGAGAGATATCTCCTTGCCTCCACCCTCTATAGAGCATAGACACTGGATCGATGGAATACATTTCTGATAGAAGGCTGGTAAAGTGACCATTTGTTCTGGTCGTAAACGGGACTCGGGCCTATTTAATCCAGACACTCGGTTTGCACATGGAATACTAAAACCGACCAAGTGCGAGTCGGACTCGCCGCACGACAGGTTCCGTACCAAATCTATAAAAAAAATATGACTATTGTATGAGAGGTACACACACTGCACGCTTGCATGCAGTCGAATTGGCCCGGCACGATCGGGGTACCTCTCGCTTACACGCGACCGGCGTGAAGTGACAGCTCTGTTGTAGCGTTTCTTGCGGTGTGTAAGTAGCCGGTGGCCTATGGAAGGGGGTGGAGAAAGGAGGGCAGCGCATCTGTATAGCTTCTATGCGGATATTTATGTTCGGTAGTCATGAAAATGGCTCCGACTGCGCGTTTGGCCCCCTTTACCATAAAAAACCGACCAAGTGCGAGTCGGACTCGCGCACTAAGGGTACCGTACCGAATCCAAAAAAAAAATATGACTATTGATGGTACACTCTATTAATATACTTGTTTCATTTTTGTATTTAATTATCTTTTAGACATCATTAGAAATGATTTGCCCTCCTTCCTTCCACCTCTAAGGACCACCGGCTACTTACACACCGCTCGAAACGCGACAGCACAGCTGTCACTTTACGCCGGTATCGTGTAAGCGAGAGCTACCTCCCCGGCGCCGATCTAATTCATCTACACGCATTCGTGCAGCATGGCACTACCTCTTACTTTTACTTGCATGGTAATAAAATATAGACAAACCACAAGGATAAATATGAATACAATTATCCTGCTGCGGGACAGGATAATCGGATATATTTATTTCAATGTACGTAGACATACATTTAAATAGATTAATGAATGGTGTCAGACCGATGAGCTGGTCAAGGTCGCTGGAAGCCACTGGACGCAAGTAGCTTGTGGCCGTGGTGTGTGACGATCTCTACTGGACATATGTCGAGCTGTGGACGCCGTCTGGCTGCTTCTGATGACGAAGTTGGACGTTATATAGCGTTACTTTTTGGTCACGGGCCAAATTTTTAAATAAGGAAGTAAACATCATTCCAAGGGTGCGTTTTAAATTTTATCGTCTAATTGTAATACATATATTGTTAAATAAAAGTCGATTTGAAATGGTCTTTAAAAATACATCGATCGTTGTTCGCACTCGAAATGTATCGACTTCAACCACCACGTGGTAACCAAGAAAACATCTATAACATTTTTAGGACAAAGTAATTTTATCTAATTATTTTTTTTTATATTTCATAAATCGAATGTATTATTTATTCTGAACCAAACCGGAAATTTGGCCAAAAATATTGCAACCGATACAAATAAGGTACTTACTGTCTGAAAGTTAATGTGGCAAGAGGACAGACCAGGGTAGGGACTTTTGCTAATGATATAAGAAATTAAAAAAATATATTAATGTTATATACAGTACGTTAGGTTATTAGGATATGTTTTATAAATAGCTTGTAATATAATTAAATGAATCTTGAAGTAAAAATTGTTTTCAACAAAAACGTTACATGTACCGTTAAAACAGTTAAACATATATGTTTAAGATATTATTGAATAGCCTCTCGGTTTCACCCGCTTAAATTCTGTCATAGAACTGCAGCGCCATCTGGCGGGCTGTGAATCTAAACCATTCTCAAATTCCCTTCAACACACACAAAAAATTCGTCAAAATCGGTCCAGTCGTTTAGGAGTTCGGTGACATACGCACGCACACAAGAAATATACATATATGTATTATGAATGAAGAATAGAAACAATTTATAAAATGTCCACTGCTAAATTAAGAATTTTATCTCGTTCAGTTAAATACAATTTGTTAGGCTTACGGAGTCTCTATAGACACTTGTATGAATGAGTTACCAAAATAGCAGAGAAACTCCCATAAGTAGGTACTGTCATAAAATAAATATACTTAATAGCTATTGAATTATGTTCAAACTTCAAACACATAATTTAACGACTTGATTAGGCTAAGTCAGAAAACCAAAACTATCATTTTATTTCAAAATTCGTCCATTCGAAAATACTGTAATTGTTGATAAAGTTTTCGAAATTATCAGGTTTTGCAACTACCATCGATGCAGGTAATTATGAATATGTTTGAAACATATCTATATTATAACTACCCATCTTAGCATAATACAAGTTAGGAGCAAAAATTTAAAAAAATGTGTTTACTTTAGACCACACAACTGAAGTGAATCTTAATTTTTCATTTATTACACAAATTTGTTACCGTAGTTACAGTGACATAACATGTCAATTGATATTTATTTTTTTAATTACAAAAAAATTTCACATAGATTGATTTTCAATTTTGAATTTGAACAACAACTTCCATTGTGAGATTTTTGTAACGCTAGCTTACTCCCCAAGTCAAGCATGTGTATAGATGTTTTACTCCAAAATATTGCCTAAGCATTTTTTGATTAGATAGGCCTAGAATTTTATTTACAAACCAGAGGAATGACGGTTAAGGGACAGTCCCGTCTGAACTTTAACGTGTGGTCACTCCAAATATATTCTAGCGATTGTTATTCGCCTTTAAACTGATTACACGGCAGACTAGACCGACGCCATGAATAAGTTACTGTTCTTACACTTTATTATCTACTTTATGGTGGCCATAAAACTCCCATGCATATCTGTCAGATGAAAATGCGATTGCGGCGATCCGGATTTATGCGGTCAAGTCCGACGGGAGAACATGTTCATGATGAGAACATGGCGAACACAGGGAAAACTTTCAACTTTATTATAATTTAGTGATGCCACTATAACAAGTTCCTATATATTATAGCGCTTGATGGTATAACATCACAGAGGCTCGAGCTACCTTAGGGCACTCGCCTCTCATACAGATGAAGCTGCACTGGGCCTTCAGCCTGTTAGCGTAGTCTACCTAAAAAAAAAAAGAGAAAAAAAAAAAACGTATAATATCCTATTTAATATTGAGGCGAATGTGAGTTTGTTTGTTACGCTTTCACGCCAAAACTACTCAACGTATCATAATGAAACTTCACCAAGGATATAATACGATACTTTTTATATTAAAAATAATTAATTTCTTTACCGGACGCGAGCGAAACCGCACATAAAAGCTAGTGCTTTATAAGTTACTAACTTTTACCCCCGGCTTCACGGGTTTTTTAAATTTGTGAGTATGCAAGAGTGTCTACAGTACCTATTTACTTCAGAAGTTAAATGTTATGTTTAAGTAACAATTGTGTATTTTTTAAGTAAGTTATTCAATAATTCCTCCAAGAATTACACGGTGTCATATGTATCAATGTGCTAAATGCATGGTAGTTGTAATGTTTTATTTATTTTAGCATTATTATTATTATAAATAGCGTTCTGCAGTTCTCTTACAAACAAACTATAAGTGTGCCAAATTTCATACTTCTCCGTCCGCGCAATTTTCGTTAAAATGTTCGCGAAGTTTTTTCGAAAGGCAAGTGTTAAGTAATATAGAGATAAATAATTTAAAATGTCAATAAGAAGTGATGTAACTTGCGGCTCGAGGAACTTATTGGTTAAACATCAACAATATAATGACATTGACATTTAGTTAGAGCGAATGGATGCATGATTTTTTTATTTAATATTAATTATTTCTCCATAAAGGTATATGCTAAAGATGCAAATAATATTATAACCTTTAAGTAAAAGACTTGGTGTATGTATGTTTCGTCGGCTTACTGCAACAACACTTTATTAGTGTTATTAATGAAAAATTTATGAAAAAATTGATTTCTCAAAGTTTCGTTCAGTTGATGTATTAACTGCCACGTGGTCCAGTGGTAAGCATGCTCACAGATGTGATGTCCGGTTCAAATCCCGGGTCAGACCAAAAAATGCTATTGGGACTTTTTAATTTAAACAATAACAGTTATTAGTCAGGAAGTTGGCGGTGTTATACCCCCGTGCCTCGGAGAGCACGTTAAGCCGTCGGTCCTGCGCCTGATTTCTCACCGGTCGTGTCGGACTGCCGTCCCATAGGAGCATGAGAATAAGAGAATAGAGAGTGCACTTGTGTCTGTGCGAACACATAAATATAATGTGTAATGCGCAGATGTCTCGTCTTTATAGACACGGTCGCCGTAGCCGGAATCGGCTAGGACGATTAATATTAGTATTATAACTGAAAATAAACGTTAAAAAAGCCGGGGACAAAAACCTCGGCACGCCGGGACGAGATTCTGCTGTTATCAGCTGTCACCCTTATCGACAGCTCCATGACGTCACGATGACAGCCCCACTCGCGTATCAGCCGATACGGAATCTCGCTATCGCCGATAACCCGGCTGACTCAGAATGGGATCTGATAAGCGCCTCTGTAGCTGAGACTGTCCATTTTTGAGACGGTAAAATTATTTTTTATTACAATAAAACAATTTCAACGGATTTTATCGCGGTTTATTTTACAAGCCCGACGTTTCAGAAGCTCAATACTTAAATAAACCGCGATAAAATTCGTTTAAAATATATTTTTTTTTAATAAGATAAGCTTGCGTTTGGTCACTGTCTCACCTGGTAGAAAGTGTAGACTTGGCCGACGATGGAGCACGCTTGCCTAGAAGGTACCTATTCACCCTCGATTATTATATATTTTTTATTGTATATAATTTACAATGTATAATGAAGAAATTAATGAGGCCCGCTGAGTTTGTTTCGCCGGTTCTTCTAAGGACAGGGCTAGGGTTGAACCGGTGCAGTGGTAGATGAAATTTTTGACGTTCAAAAAGCAATTTTTTAAATTCTATTTTGAATAAAAATATTTTGATTTTGATTTGAAGATTCCCGGTTTTATAATACATCATTACGGTAAAAATATGTTTTTATACTAAAAACGGGCAAACGGGCAGTCGGAGCCGTTTTAATGACCACCGTTCTTATTTCTCATAGATATCGGTTCGAAGGTTTTAAATAGAGAGAATGCGCTTCTTCCTCCTGCCCCCTACACGGGCATTCGGAAACTCACCGACACCAAACGCGGATAGCACAGCTGTCACTTTACGCCAGTATAGTATATCCGTGACATACCTTCCCGGTCCCGGCTTAATTCGGCTGCATACATGCATGCAGCGTGACACTACCTCTTACTCAATGCACGTTGCCCTATACCGGTCTTTCCCAAAGTGGGCGATAACGCCCCCTTGTGGGCACTAGATGCTCAGAGGGGGGCGGTAAGGGGCCAGAAACGACATAATTGTCTTTGAATATCAAGGTGTAATAACTAATAAGGGGGCGATACGAAGTAACTGATTTTCAAAGTGGGTGTTAGACGAAAAAGTTTGGGAACTTATGCCCTATACTATAAAAAAAAACTCAAAGGTTGCGCACCCCTGGCGCACGCAGCTATTCGCGTGCGCACCTGCGCGCGCGCCATATACGGTCTAAATTAAGACCTGCGGCGCGCGCAGCGTTTCTGCTCCATATACGACATTACGCCGCATCGGATTACGATTTGAGGTTTTTTTACACCCATCGAGAATTGTATCGCGTAAGGGCACGCGCACACTATAGCACAGCACACATTTCAACTCTGAAAAGTTTCGTTCCCGTATAGCCTTTGGCCTCGCTGCCAACCAGGCATCAACCTAATATGCATGTAATGTAAGCGTATCAGCAGCTACTGTACATCAACTCGTCTAGACGACACTGCGCTTACGTCTCGTCGACCGCTGGCTGGCAAGGGTGGACGAAGAGACGAAGAGACGTAAGGGTCAATTCAAACCAAAAGAGCGGCGAAGCGAAGCGCAGTTTATGTGTCATATGAATTTCAACTTTATAATAGTTACTATAATACTTATTATCGCAAGAGAAACTCGAACGAGACGCGCGGATTCCCGCGATTGCGCGAGAAGTCGCTGGAATCCGCGCGGAAGTCGCGAGAATTCGATAATGAATACTACAGTAATGAAAATAAAGTTTAAATTTATATGACCCTGAAAGTGCGCTCCGCTTCGCTGCCCTTCGTCGCGCTTTTGGTGTGAATTGACCCTAAGTCTGGGTAGGGACAGACGTAAGCGCAGGGACAACGAGTTGTAAGCGCAAGTTGATCGCGTTTCGCAGCCTGTTCCGGACGCATCGCATGCAACCAAAATCCGCATTCGAACATGCGCTCCGCTTCGGCCCCGTGTAGTGTGCGATAGTATAAAACTGCGGTAGGTAACCCGCGGCTCGCGGGCCAGGTAAATTAGGCTTCTAGAGTATCACAAGTGCGTCCCAAATTTAGTTGGTTTAGACCCAAAAGGTTGTCGATCGCTGGTATACATTATATTCTTATGTGCTCCTGTTATACATATCGTTATTCTCGTATAATATGAACTATTTATTAAACTCTCGACAACCGTGATGCACTCGTTGGTTTGGTTGAAAACCGGTGTCAGGTGACATGGAGGTGGGAGGAGAAAGGTGGGCAGCGCATCTGTGTAGTTTCTATACGGATGTCTATGGGCGTCGGTAGTCAAGCTCGACTGTTCATTTGCCCCAATACCATAAAAAAAATGAATAATATGTTGAGACGAGAGGCAAGAGCTACGAAAATTAAATATTATAGGTAATATTGATGTGTATGTGTAATGTACGTCTCTGTCTTGTTTATTATCAAATAAACGTCTTTTCTTTCTTTCTTGATTGACTTGAGAGGAGTGAGAGCTGCGACACTAACCGCTGAGGCCCGACATAGTGTGCGCGTACCTTAAGTGCGCGTGCGTAATCGTTTTAGACACTTTCGTAAAGGCCTGCGCAGACAAGAGATTTTTGTCCGCTAAAATGGATCGCTTACAACTGTATCGAGTATCGAAAACGAGGGATTAAAAGTACGCGGTACTGTGCATCTGCGCGGTCGTCTGCGCAGGCCTTAAAGCACACACGAACAATACTATCCGTGTTTACTCGTTATACATTTCTTTGAGTACTTAAATACCTAGAGTCCTTGTTTATACAGGGGCTAAATAAAGGTTTTCTTTCTTTAAAATCTAGTTTTCTTTTATTATAGAGAGGTCGTGCCTAGGGTTACCATTTGCCAACCGTACTATAATATATAGTATTGTACCGATGACTTGGTTAAGGCGAAATGGGCTCCAAATTTGTCAATCCGTGCTCACGTATATTCAAAACGTAACCTTTAAAAACTATTGTTTATCATATTTTTTTTAGCTGTGGTTAATGTTAACAAAATACGGCATAGTTCTTAGGACGTCGAAACACGATTAAAGAATTTTGCCTCGATAGAAAAAAATCGTAAACTTTAATGAAAAAACACTATTTCTGACGTTTCCATCACTTTTTAAATCCAAACTATTCAATAACTATCAAAGTTATATTCACAACTAAAATATGTATCTATTCCCAATAAGTAATCGAAGAAATTTTAGGAGTCACTTTTTTAAATAAGCGTATGGTTAATTTTATAAAATAATATTAATCTAAATATTGTCGCTATTTTCGAGCGCCGTCCACGCAAAATAACTAGGCGGATCGCATTTGGGACCTATAGCGCCTTAACC
>LUGF01057648.1:65426-76101 GCA_001625245.1 Calycopis cecrops | reverse complement strand
GTTCCTGATAAAATAAGCATTCAAGAAAGATTAAAAAAATGTAAATGTTGTTCAATTAATGTAAGTAGTGCATAAAATGGTTGCTAGAATAATCTTGGCATATCATCGATGTCAAAAACATCTTTCATACAATTTTGTAATCAGCTGTTCAGAGTCGGCCATTTTGAGACTTTATAGTCTTGTTATAGTAGGCCGATCAGCTCTATAACTTTATGATAGGTTTAAAGAACAGATTAGCGCTAAAATACTGTTATGAATAAGAAAATTAGACAATTTTACTATAGAGTACTATAGAGAGACTTTAGACATGTCATAACTTTTTATGAATAAGGCCGTGAGTATCCAATTTCCCATTTGCCTCTTAACTGCTATTAAAAGGACTCATATCCTGCTGAAGTCGAAAGCCGGGAGTTACCTACCATAATTTAAATGCCAAAAGCTTGCCCAGTAAATTGAGTCAAATTCAAATATTTCTGACTATTTATTTTATGAGAATTATAAAAATGTCCTAGGTCTAATGTCGACTTTTTAATAATCTACAAATTTACTGTAGAAAATCCATCTTCGTATTAATAAATAATAAATGTGGACAACGCAAATATGTAAGAGTTGCATATTTCATATTTTCAGTGAGCGGAGAATGGTACAAATGGCATGCTTACAACTTCATTTTATCCGGACTCACAGAAGAGCTGATCTCCCTAGGAGCTGCGCCCACTCTGAGGTCAAAAGTTCTCTGGATTTGGACAAGATATATAAAAAAATTTCAAAACAAGAAGGAACTCGGGTAATTTTATTTCTTAAGTCCAGATTTTAAAGTATGTCATTTAGCAATTGGGCATGCATAACCTGGGAAATATGGATCTTATATATCTCACATAACATCAATATTTATTTAGACCAGCGCTCTGCAACCCCTCAGCGGGCCTTATTTGGTCTTACTTGCAGCCCGTGAATGTCTTTTTTGACCAATGACTCATATGTATATTGGTATATTGGGCTCCTAGGGTATACACAAGTGAGGCCGGCCTTTATATTATTTTGCCGACTTGTGACCGTTGCTTGCCAAAGGGTTGCAGACCGCTGATCTAGACAATTAAAGCACAGCTGCAAGTCAATACCAATATTGTTCAAGAGGTATCTCCCTAATTGTATGTATGTTTGTCGTGCTATCACACATAAACTACATTTTTCCATGAACAATAATTTCATCTAAATCTGTCCCAAGAATTTTTTTTAGAATTTTGTGCCATAATAGATCTAAAAAGAATGATTGGTTCCCTTTGAAGTGACGACATATGGCAATTTTTTTTAAATATTTATTTTATTTTAATATTATATAAAATGATTATAGAAGCTGGTTGCAAGCAGCTTGTAAGCAAAACCTGTGGAGCTCTCTGGGACAGGCCCATGTCTAGCAGTGAATATATTTTCGCTGTTGATTACGTTGATGATGACATTGTAGAATATAATATAATAAAATTAATATAGTATCTGTATTAAAATCTTTATCTTATTAAATATTGCAGAGATGAAAGTAAACAAAAAGATAGAAGTAAATCAGAAGATGCAACATTACTGTATGATGAAGATTCTGATTTGGAAATTGGCGTTGAGAATCCAAGTACTGATCACAAAGCAACATTTACACAGAGAAAGTTATTAACGATTCTTTATATTGCATTGAATCTAGACCACAGTGACATTCAACTGTCTCATTTGCTTAGATTTATGAAAGAGGGTAGATTGAGTTTTGATATTAATAAAAAATTTATACCTACAGAGATAAAAACAAAGTACATTCCGTTGTTTAATGTTTTTCGACGTGGAGACAAATATAAAAGAGATACAAATATAAGAGAATATGCAATGAACTATTTCAAATGTTTAGACTTAGGTATACCCGTGGTGCCAAACATAACAAAAATTATTGATAATTACATGAAAGAACTATGTCTTCCATTGGACTTTAGAGATTTTATTCTAGCATTGTTACATCTTGTACCTTGTGATTTCTTGCACATAGATGAAGTATCAATGACGTATCTAGTCCGTATCCCTAATTACGAGGTTATTATTATGTCATACGTATTATTAGGATTGAAAATTTGTTTTGGGTTGGATGATGATTATGAAAAAAGATTATCAAATGTTGTAGATATTGTTAATTGCCAAGAAAATCATCCAAAATCTTATGACCTAGGATTTCTGTCAGAACAATCGAACAGACTGTTTTCATTTCATGATTGGTACAATTATTTACATTTAAGAAAAATAATGTTGTCTAAATACTACATTCATGCCGGCCACGAGTATGGTCTTCCTACTGATGATTATGTACTTTTAGAACAATTACCAAAGCCACTTCACAGACAACCTACATTCAGTGATCATGTCTCGATGGATATTCTTAATAAAATACACACCGAAAAGGTGCCCCAAGTAATATCTATAGATGAATTTCCTCCATCTCTCACATCTATAACTACGAATTTAAATGTAATTTCACCGCATATACAGGATCAGGACATCAAGTTACTATTGTGCGAAGATTTTTCCCAATATTCGCTAAAATATGTCACAGGAGACCTAAAATTACCTGATTTCCAGTTAAAAGGTGTCAGTAAAAATAATAAAACTGTTGAGAAATATGTATCGGGCTGTCTACCGACAAAAAATTGGAGCTCCGAAAAACACATGATATATGTGAGAAATTGTGACAATAACAACTGGCTTAAGACAAATCAACCTTCTGCTGATCATATTGAAATATATAAACAAAATACATATAGGGAGTCAGAAGCTGAAGATGTACATAATTTAAATTATGAACTAAATACTCCAGTCTCAAATAGAATTGATAAACCATCCGATGAGAAAATAGAAGAAGAAAGTACTGGATTAAATATATTTGACGATGAATTCGAACATAATGATGAAATAAAAACAAATAATAACACTGAGCCCGAAATAATTCAGAATGGTTATTTTAGTGATGAAAATGATGCGTCGGAAAGCGTTGACCTTTTCTCTAGTGGAATAGATAGAAACCAAATAATTCAAGAACTCATAGAGATAGCAAGTAATAAGTATAACATATCTATACCAAAGGAGAGTGCGAAACCCAAGAAAAGGAAAATATTTGCAGTTTTAGAGAATAATGGTGAAAAAGTAGCAAAGAAAAGGAAAAATGAAAAACAAGTTCACAGAGATGTTGCTAGACAATCTATCAATGATCTCGTATCTGCATATTATACAAATTTACATACCGACGTATTGAACACAATAGAAGAAGGTGTAAGAGCCGTCGTACAAGCAGTAGCTAATCAAAATACGACTCACCTCGAGCTTGAACAAAGTGTGTCAGAAGAAAATAATTCTAATTTGTGTGTTATAAGCGAGACTAAAAGTATAGACGAAGAAAATATTTCGAATTTGTGTGTTATAAGCGAGACTAAAAGTATATCTGAAGATAATATTTCGAATGGTATAATATGCATTGACGAAACTAAGGTGGATAATGAAAATGAGGTTAATATAGATGGACATGACATGACACAACAAAATGGTGACATTGACGATTTAGCATTTTCTGACACAATCTTAATACCGAGAATTAATCCTGACTTTGACGCGAATACGCATATCACAGATCAGTTGTATATTAAAGTGGAACACTTAAATGATATGCAAGCATTTGATTTCTGGGATGAAAACCTTGAAAATATAATTGATAAAAATATTCATAAAAAGGAGGAGAGTGTTTGTGAAGTTCTTGAATCAAAAGAAGATTTGACAGAAGCGATCGAATCGAGTGACTCTGAGGATGACTTGCCATTGAATGTGTTGAAAGAGGCGAAACAATTTCAGGCAAATAAGGAGAAGTTTACAAATATAGAGTTCGAACCTCTATTTAACAGGCGGGATATGAGTAAATACAGATTTTGGATTCGCCATTACCATATACAATACTTTAATAAACTCAACGAAAGAACCCATAAGAGATTTAATTGTGAATTAAGAAAATATTTCCCGAAAAGTTTCGTGTTCCTATTAAAAGAGTGCAGCGATTTGGTGGACTGTAGTCCGTTTATGTTGTACAGGACTTTGCAAAATTTGGAACTGCGATTTATGAATTATAATGATTATTAGGTCTGATCCTAGTAAGGATAGTGCATTGGTATTGTTGTATAACCATCGAAGAAGATCGACAAGATTGGGGAGGTACCTCCCGCTTTTCTGATAGTCAAGGTTTTGCTGAGGTATCTTTTTTTTTAAGAAATAATTAAAGAATAAAATATGATGGATGGCTGCAATAATTTAAACAATCACCACTTGCCATCTTATGTAAGCGAGATGTACTTTCCCGGTCGTGCCGGCCTCATTAAAGCTTCAGTAACTCTTACTAAGTGCGAGGTCCCATGTGATTTGTAAAATTGCACATGCGTCTCAGAATGGGGACAACGAAGGCAATTCATGTGCGTCAGAGGCACGTAGACTTGCGGGTTTAAGTACAATTTTAAGAGTCGTTTTATTAAACGGATTTTATCGAGGTTTATTTAATTACTAGCTGCGCCCCGCGGTTTCACCCGCGTAAATTTCGATCCCTTGGAAAATACAAAATCATCACATGGCATCCCATAGAAACATTTTTTTGGAATAAAAACTATCCTATGTTAATCCAAGTTACCCTCTATGTGTGTGCCAAATTTCAGGAAAATCGGTTCAGCAGTTTTTGCGTGAAGGAGTAACAAACACATACAAACTTTCACATTTATAATATTACTAGCTTCCGCCCGCGGCTTCGCCTGCGTGGATTTCGGACTTCAAAAATGGTGTTGTTATTATTATACATAATCTAATATTATACTGAAATATATATTATATTAAATATATACGTACTGTATGAAAAAATAAATCGCTTTGAGAATCGAATTTGTCGCCGCGCATTTTAGGCGCTTTAGATATTCCGTTAAGTCAATCTTATCATGAGAGTAACTTTTAATCTATTCGTCCAAATTACTTAGTGTAAAGACAAAGTTTAACTAGATTCAATACGTAAAGAGAGAGATGTAATAATTTTCATAAGAATTCTAAAATGTGCATCGTTAACAAATATTCAATTTAATTGTTCGCTATTTTGGTCATAGTGACTTACACAAAAGATAGATATTTGCTGTCGCGGACTTTTATTTAGAACTATTTGAGATAAATAATCCTACAGTAATTATCTTTGTGTAACTCCAACGGTTAGGGCAGCGCACGCCAATATTGCTCTCAGGGGGCTGATTTTTTTCCGACTTACTTGACAGTTATCGTTATATTATAACCAAATTATAAAAAATCCCTATAATATATTTTAACTTATTATGTTATTCTGATATGAAAGCTATATTACTGTAAAGTTCCATGAAAATACGTTCAGTAGTTTTTGTGTGAAAGAGTAACAAACACACTCACAAACTTTCGCCTTTATAATATTAGTAGGATTAGGATAGATGTTCTGACGCCAAAAATTATTTAAAGTACGCGAAACACCCGTTTTTTATAATTATTTGTTCCTAATAGAAAAAGAGCTTATTCTTTCCTCAAAGGTCGGCAACATCTCTCTCAATCATCTGTTAGAACACTGGTGTTGCTCATCATCAGATGACCCAATTGCTCGCTTGACTCCTATAGCTATGCTATAAATAAAAGAATAACGTAAGAAGTACTTATCTAGCTGTCTTGAGATGTTTAGTTTTTGATTCGATTATAATGTTTACGTTCCAAGAGAAGTAGAGAGACACCATGGTTGCTGTAAAACTTCTGAAACCTTCTCCTGAAAACTTCTTAAATCCTATCCTATCCCTACTAATATTATAAATGTGAATGTAAGTTTGTTTGTTACGCTTTCACGCCAAAACTACTAGACCGATCATTATGAAACTTTGTACACATATTCCTGGAGGTATTAGAAATAACATAGGATACTTTTTATCCCGAAAAAATGTTCCTGAGGGATGCCATGGAATGATTTTCCACGATATCGAAATTTACGCGGGCGAAGCCGCGGGGCGCAGCTAGTCTAATATATAAAATTCTCGTGTCACAGTTTTCGTTGCCATACTCCTCCGAAACGGCTTGACCGATTCTCATGAAATTTTGTGAGCACATTGAGTAGGTCTGAGAATCGGCCAACATCTATTTTTCATCCCGATATTCCCACGGGATCGAAAGTTATGCTGGTGAAACCGCGGGGCGCAGCTAGTAATACTATGGATGCGAAACTTTTTGTTCGTTTGTTACTCCTTCACGCAAAAACTGTTGAACCAATTTACATGAAATTTGATACACACGTAGAGAGTAACTTGGATTAACACATAGGATAGTTTTTATCCCAAAAAAATGTTTCTATGGGATGCCATGGGATGATTTTCCACGGGATCTAAATTTACGCGGGTGAAACCGCGGTGCGCAGCTAGTAATTAAGTAAAGAGCGATAAAATCGTTTGAAGTATGTTTTATTCTAAGGAATAATATTCGTGTAAAGTTGTGACACGATTTATTGTCACTTGGTTAGTAAGTAACACGCTGTGATACCTTTTATTATTTTAAATAAAGTTTATGGGAATAAATGTATTTGATGAAAATTCTTTTTAATTTATTTTTTAATCTGATATAATAGCGAATTATATTTCTTACATTATTACTATTGGAACCGGTTACAAAGGTGCCTGTTAAAATGATTTTTAATAATTTGATCACTTCTGGTATCATATCTTTGATAGATTCTCAATTAGTAGATATAAAAGAATCAATATCATCTACATCATTGATGTCAAAGGTACGACCCGCGGGCCATATTACCTAATGGCCTGCGCAGAGGGATTTTTGTCCGTTAAAATACAACTGTATGGAGCTACGCAATCGAGGGATTAAAAGTACCGCGTACCGCGTAATCGAGGGATTAAGGTCCCCCGAATAATCGAGGACATGCAGAGAGCACAAAGTAGGAGAGGGACAAAAGTACGCGGGAGTCCCGGAAAGTAATAGAACTCTTGTGACTAGGCGAAGCAACGCACACGGATGACGGAGGACTTTAGTTACGTTGTGCGCTCGAGAGTGAGGTATATTCCGGGCAACAAATGTTCGCACACCGTGTGCGTTGAGTTCGCAGTAAATCCGTGAGGGACATTTAATTCGCGGAGTGTACTTTTTTCTACACCGCGAACAAAAATCCCTCGTCTGCGTAGGCCATAAGACGCCCCGCGGCCCGGCACATAAACACGGCGGCATACAAACACGGCGCCGCAGTTGAAAATTGCCGTATTTGCGCATTTTCTCACCTAAAATTGCTCAAGATACCCCAAACGGTCAAAATAAAATCACATGGTAACGACCATAGATGTAGAATTGTTCTCACTACGTGCATTCTAAATCTATGGTAGCAAACTTTCCATCCCAATATTCTTGTAATACACGGACGCCGTAAATTGGGACCTGGCAAAAATTCTATTCCCCTCTCTACCCCCGCACCACCCCCGAAGACGCCATATTAGGGCGACATCAGGGGAAATGCGGGGCTACAGAGAAGTCTTCGCATTCTTGCCAGGTGACAGGTCCCAACTTACCGCGTCCGTGTAGTAGATATATTTAAATTCTCTTTGATAACGAAAAAAACATAGCATTCCATTTTTAAATTATTATTCTTGGAATTTCTATAGCTGTCATTCATTTGTGTAGACCAATTGTTGTAGACAGAACTCAACATATATAATACATATATACTAGAGGAAGTCAAGAACCGAGATGTTCGGTAAAAGTATTGTAAAGTTGTTGCAAAACACTAAACCCCAACTCATACGGCCAAAACGGAATTTCGCCCAAGTTGGAATAAATATGGTGTTACCTGCAAGAAATCCTGTATCTTACGGTGTAAGTCTATTACTAATTTAGGTTTAGCTTAGAATATCTCCAGATTAAGCGAATCTCGCGCGTATCGTTAGGCGCTCCCGCGCTGCCGAGGACCAGAGCTGCAATACGTCGAAACCAAATGCGGCGCGGTTGTAGCGTCCCGAACTACGCGCGGCGGTGGCGATTTCACGTATTTAATTTGCATAATACACAACTTTTTATTTACGAAGTTGAAAAAGGTAGCCATATGGGATAGTCAAATTATTGCAATAGAACCATAAAAAGTAGGAACTGGAGAGAGATAGTCGAAATTTTTAGTGCAGGTATATACGCGCGTGAATTCGCTGTATCTAGACACAATAGAAAATTGATGCGCGCGTATCGGCTCGCGCGTGATTAGCTAAATTAAACAAAATTTTAAGTTGC
Source organism: Calycopis cecrops (assembly GCA_001625245.1). Taxonomy (NCBI): domain Eukaryota; kingdom Metazoa; phylum Arthropoda; class Insecta; order Lepidoptera; family Lycaenidae; genus Calycopis; species Calycopis cecrops. The sequence goes on along the minus strand of LUGF01057648.1, from coordinate 67,779 downwards.
AACTTGCTACTAAATTATGTGTTTACATGCAATTAAGCACTTAAAATTTAGTTACCTACTGGCTACTTAACTACTTTTTTTTATATTTATTTATTAGCAACACAAAAGATACAATATTAAATTTTATAAATACATAGCATCAAAAAACCACTAAGGTTCAAACATATGCAAGTATTAAGTCTTGTCTTATGTAAATGTATACATTTACACAAGATGTCTTATCTTGTGTATTAATACGTGTAAATCGAGCATTAGGGTCAATTCACACCAAAAGCGCGGCGAAGCGCAGTTTATGTGTCATGAATTTCAACTTTATTAAAATTACTATAATACTTATTATTATACATGACAAACTCGAACGAGTCGCGCGGATTCGAGCGACTGCTCGAGGATTCGCTGGAATCCGCGCGGAAGTCGCGAGAATTCGATAATAAGTACTACAGTAATGAAAATAAAGTTTAAATTTATATGACACTGAAAATGCGCTCCGCTTCGCCGCGCTTTTGGTGTGAATTGACCCTTAGACTAACTTACTAAGTAGGTAAGTGGTAAGCTTTAGAAAAAGGTAGTGCCACGCTGCATGCATGTAGATTGTAGCCGAATTGGGCTGGCACGACCGGGGAGCTTCCTCTCGCTTACACGTGACCGACGTAAAGTGACAGCCGTGCTGTCGCGTTTCGTGCGGTGTGTAAGTAGCCGGTCGACCATGAAAATGGGAGGTGACAAGAGGGCAGCAAATCCGTATAGCCTCTATGCGGATGTCTATTTTTTTTTATGGTATAGGGGGCAAGCGAGCAGTCAGAGCCATTTTCATGACTACAGACGCCCACAGACATCCGCATAGAGACTATACAGATGTGCTGCCCTCTTTTCTCCTCCCACCTCCATGGGCCACATGGCTATGGGCGTCGGTAGTCATGAAAATGGCTTAGACTGCTGCGTTTGCCCCGGTGCCATAAAAAAGCTGTCGCTTTTAATCTACCATTCTGCTCACAAGCGTTCAGCGGCTCCCCCAGAAGTTGACCAGGTCATTAGCCAGTCGGGTGGGTTCGCTAGGCCCTCGCAGGCCCCTCTGTGGGTGGACTAGATATCTGGCAGCGGACGTCTTGAGCCACTGCACATATGCTACTGTTAGATGCGGCGACTTTGCGACTGTCGCGATGCAGTCGCACGATTTAGCGACTCTGCGACCGGTCGCGTTGCTAACGTGTTGCTAAGCAATTTTGACGTTGGTTGGAGCATTTTTGTATGACATTTTTTCGATTTGAAAAAAATGAAAAACAAAATACAAATTGTACAAGATTCGTAGCTAATAGTTTTAATAATATTTGTAAAAAAACATGGGGTGTTGTAGTATTTTAAAGTGTAATAGTGATAGAAAGAAGAGATACAGACGGGTGAGTCCGCTACGCCCTCGCAGGCCTCTCTGCGGGTGGACAAGTTATCTGGCAGCGGATGTCTTAGTCACTGCACATATTATGCTACTTTTAGACGCGGCGACTTTGCGACTGTCGCGATGCAATCGCAGGATTTAACGACACTGCGGTCGCAGTAGTGTCGTGCGACTCTCGCGATAGCATTTAGACGTTAATTGACATACATTAGCGACTAAGTCGCCGCGTCTGGCGTCTTAAAGTGTGCGTCGGCGTCTAGTCGCTGCATTCAGCGTCTAAAAAGCGCCGCCGCGCTGGTGGGCGTTTAATAATCGCCGCACACTTATCAACTCGGAAAATGATCGTAAACGCCTCGCCTAGAAAAGCGAAGACGATTCGATTACGTTACGTTTCCCATTAGTGTGCGTTGCAGTATGAAGTTTCATACAAAGAATACTGACCGGCTCGAGGTGATACGGTTGCGATCCCTTTCCGAGTTGACAAGTGTGCTGCGACCATGAGACGTTATCGCCGCGTCTAAGTCGCGTGTGTGCTGTTGCCCTTAGGGCTGAGAATGATCGTCTATTCTGATTGTGGAGTGTTCAACCAAACCAAACTATTGAATCAATGAGAACATTATATTATATATAACATGACGTAAGCAAAGCTGTGGGCAGAAAGTGGGAAAGGTTAGCCGAAGATCGAGGCCAGTGGCGTGCTGTGGGAGAGGCCGCCGTCCAACAGTGGACTGCAATAGGCTGATGATGATGATGAATGAGAACATCAAGGTGTTTTTAAGCAGGGGCCCGAACATGTGCCCCCACAAAACATCTCTGAACATGTTTACTGTAAAGCTTTTGACACGTCGGTAAGAGGTAGTGCCTCGCTGCATGCAGTCGAATTGGGCCGGCACGACCGGGGAGGAACCTCTCGCTTACACGAGAGTGGCGTAAAGTGACAGCTGTGCTGTCGCGTTTCGT
>LUGF01057648.1:54412-65263 GCA_001625245.1 Calycopis cecrops | reverse complement strand
TCCAGGCTGCACATCAAAAATCAGATCAATCGGAGCAATAGTTTAGACACAGGAATTTTTTAAAGTTTTTTTCTCACTTCGTACACGCTGTGCTGATCAGCTATACCTGATAGCTGATCAGCTATCAGGTATAGCTGATCTAGCTCGGCCGCCCTTACTCCGCCACGCACCGGGGTCATTCATCCCGTGCGAGGCATAGCCGCCTTCCATAAACAGGGTTAGTTTTTGGTCACCGGCCAAATTTTCAGATTTGGTTCAGAATCGATAATACAATTTTGTAAGAGGTAGTGCCACACTGCATGCTTGCATGCAGCCGAATTGGGCCGGCACGACCGGGGAGGTACCTCTCGCTTACACGAGACGGGCGTGAAGTGACAGCTGTGCTGTCGCGTTTCGTGCGGTGTGTGAGTAGCCGGTGGCCCATGGAGGTGGGAGGAGAAAGGAGGGCAGCGCATCTGCATAGCCTCTATGCGGATGTTTGTGGGCGTCGGTAGTCATGAAAATGACTCCGGCTGCTCGTTTGCCCTCCTATATCATAAAAAAAAAAGAAAATACATTCGATTTATAAAATAAAACAAATAAGAAAAATAATATAAAAAATATTTTTGTCCCGTACGAAAATAAATACCGTGTGGGTAACATAATTGACCATAGCCGCGGCGGCCGCACGCAGTGGATACGAAACACAATCAGCTGTTGAGGTCAACACACTCTTCGGGTGCTAATGCGCGCAGGTATTTTTGCGGACCGTTTCAAATCGATGTTTATGTAACAGAATATTACAAATAAGACGATAAAATTAAAACACGCCCTTGAAATGATGTTTATTTCTTTATTTTTAAATATGACCGGTGACCAAAAACTAACCCTGTATTATGATTATGTGAGACTGCCTCGCATATCCAACCATAGGTCGGTAAACGGGAGGTCCCGGGTCGGACCAAAAATTGTTATTGGGATTTTTCAATTTCTAATAACAGTCCGGAGTCAGGAAGTTGGCGGTGTTACACCCCCGTGCCTCGGAGAGCACGTTAAGCCGTCGGTCCTGCGCCTGATTTCTATCCGGTCGTGTCGGATTGCCGTCCCATCGGAATAGGAGAATGAGAGTATAGAGAGTGCCCTTGTGTCAGCGCGCACACTTGTGTACTATAATATGTCCTGCGCAGATGGCTCGTCTATATAGACGGGCGCCGTAGTCGAAATCGGCTAGGACGACATTTTTTTAATGATTATCATTTGTTTCAGGAGAAAGTAATGCACGCTGCATTCATGATTACGGTGTGGATGTTACCAGTGCTCTTCTGGCTGACCAGAGTAAAGTACTGGAGGCGGGAGTACATTCAAGGGAATTAAAGGGAATGAATAAATTTGAATTTACTCGAAAATTGATTGGTTTTACTGTTAATTTTGTAGTGTCCCCTAAATTTTGATTACGACAGACATCTGAGGGCAAATCTCAGACACTACTGGATTCACTATTTACTATTCTAAGTCTGAGTTCGAGAGAAATCCAGCGCAGGATCGACGGCTAAACGTGGTCTCTGAATCACGGAGGTGTACCGCCAGCTACCCGATTCCGGGCAGTCATAAGCGAGTTGAAAAATCACAATTTATACAGGGTTAGTATTGGTTTTTGTCAGATCTAGAATACACTATAGTCCAGTTTAGACATTTGAAATAACAAAAATTCCCGGAAAGCCAAATTTTGGTGGAGACCTATAGTTTGCCATTACAAATCAAGTTTTAAAAGTCCCCATCGATCCTATGTGTGCTTAAAAAGTTATTCGATGTCAAAGGTCAACATTTGAGGTTTTTTGGATTTTGCTTGAAAACGGTAAGTTTTATCAAAAAAAACTTCAAACCAAAGTTGTAGATCTTAAAATTATCTACAAAAATGGTATCAATGATTTTTTTCCTAACAGTTACCACTCCTGAGATATCGCGATTCTAAGAGTCATATAATTAATAGTCATATTATAATAGTCATATGTTTTACATAGCGGATGTCGGTCCTTGTAACACTACGGCTTAGATCATTTAGTAATGATCTAAGCACTACGGACAATAGAATAGCCCGATGTTTTTCAAGCTGTGCATAGAAGAAATTCAGTTAGGGACTGGCTACCATTTGAATAAATGTTTTTAGGATAGTATAATATCTATAAAAGAGACACAAATAAGTATTTTTACTTGTATTAAGTGCCTAATATGTATACGTGGCATATATGTGCATATCATGTATAATATATATATATATACATACGGGGAGGTAACTCTCGCTTACATGACATCGGCGTAAAGTGACAACTGTGCTGTCGCATTTAGTGCAGTGTGAGTAGCCTGTGGCCTATGAAGGTGGGAGAAGGAAAGAGGGCAACGCATTTGTATAAACTCTATGCGAATGTTGTCTGTAGTCGTGAAAATAGCTCCGACTGCTCGTTTGCCCCCTTACACTATAAATATAATAAAACAGTAAAATGCGTGTGTCTGTACATCTATATCTGTACTAATATTATAAAGAGGAAAGAATTGTTTGTGTGTTTGTATGTAACGAATAGGCTCCGAAAGTACCTATTGGACCGAATTCAAAAATTATTTTATCATTTGAATGCTACATTATCACAGATTAACATAAGCAAATTTTTACCACGGGAAAATGCTTCATTCACATGGGGAAACGGATAATTTTCTAAACGGCTGAACTGATTGCGTTAAACTTTTAAACGGGTATTTCGATGTTTTCCTGGATGCTTAAAAAATACAATTGGATCCGGTATGCTGTCGGTGTTTCAACTAATAGTAAACGCCTTGAGCGATTGGGTTGAAATTTTGTGTGTATTTCCATTGTTTCACAGACATGAATGTATTATCTGTATAATAAAAATGAATGTTTGGCTGTCCTTTCTAGAATCGTAATGCATAATGCATTTGAGAATGTTGTGAAGTGTTGTGAGAATGTGAATAAAGTTGTTCTGAATGCGCCCACAAAGGTTCCTATGTTGTGTATGTGTTCTATGTATGTATGTACTATGTACGACCAATTTTCGACAGATGGCGCAACTGTCATTCCAATGAATTTTATATATTGCTATCCATTCTGACGTATTTGTTGGTGGCGTAACAACGCGGGCACGGCAGCGCTAGTTTAATATATTTACGAAAAACTAATTGGCGATTAATTTATGATTGGCAGTCTATAGGGCAGGAGAGGGACAAATGGCGCAATCTAGTGTCGGAGGCCAAGATCCACTTTGGGTCGCTGCGCCGGCGAAAGTAAGTAAGTAATTGGCGATATTAACCGTTTAACCGCCCCACCTTATGTTAGTTGTCATGCCGCCAACGCCCGGCAACGTAAATCGTACAAAAAATATCTAAAATAAGGCCATCAAAACGAGATAAAAATCTTAAACAATCTGATTTTGTCTGTCAGTCTGAATCAGTCTTTATCTTTCAGACAGAGATTGATTCTGAACCAATTTTTATAAAACTTGGCATACACATAGACAGTAACTTGGATTAACACATAAGTAGAATAATTTTTATCCCGAAAAAATGTTCCTATGGGATGCCATGGGATGATTTTCTACTTTCCTCGGGATCAAAATCTACGTGGGTGAAACGGCGGGGCACAGTTAGTTATTACACAAAGCAGCATTTACATCTCGCTTTTACATGACCTAAGTTGTCCAATCGAGTGTGCCTATGTGGGATTTTTTATTTTCCACGGGATCGAAATTTACGCGGGTGGAACCGGGGGTGGCAGCTAGTGGATGTGTAAACCTGAAATCAAGGTTTAACGTCCTTGCCTGAAATAAATATTATTATTATTATAGCTTCTGTAAAGGCGGTATGGTCTCATGAACCTAGCCTGTCCGTAAGGACGAATCAAAAAAAATATACCTGTCTACTGTCAATTGTCATATTTGTCATTTATAGTTGTTTGTCTATCGGTAAACAGTTTAACTTTTAGTATTTGTTTGCAATTTATTAACTGATAAATATCGTAAAAATACTGTTTTAAAATAGTGTGCGGATAAATGAATATATTGTTACGCTTGTAAATATGAAAGACTCTAAACAAGGACAGACTCCTATTGATGATCTTGAAGAACTAAAAAAATATTTTGCCTCGCACAATGTTGTACGAGAATACATAGCCCACAGCTCAAAAGTACACTCTGTGGGTTGGTCATGCGATGGCAGACGCCTTGCTTCCGGCTCATTTGATAAGACTGTTGTAATTTTTAACTTAGAAAGAAATAGACTGGTGAGTAAATACGCGCCTTTATTTTGAGGTTATATACTGTTTTATTTATATCATCACATACGCTTTATTATCATTATATTATATTAACACGAATAATGAATAATTCTTTGCCTATGATGATTATAGGCCAAATGCCGGCTGCAATATAGCTGCAAATTATAGATAGATTATTTCTACATATGTATACTTTTCAGTTAAACCCTCTGAATAAATAAAATTTAGTCGTCTGGAGGACAACAAGGCAGATGATTTTTATTTACATTCAAATCTAGCTGACCACCATGGCTTCTTCTGCATAAATTTTGTGCAAAGCATTATGGAATAGATGAAGCTATCTATTTACCAAATATTTTCTTTTCCCGCCTCTAAAATGATAAAACGGGTTTTGCCCATTGCTCCTATTGAAATGATGATTTAAGATTGATTAATCTATCTGTAATAGAATAAAGCCAATATTAAATTGGATAAGCTATAATTTAATAACACACATTTCTTGTCCTTTCTTTGTCATATTAGTCATTGTAATAGTTCCTACTCTTTTCCATCATTTTGTTTGATAAGTGGAAGTGACAGTTCAATGCTAGATCGCCATGTGCATGCTTAGGAGGTTCGGGGAATTTGATGTTCAAGGCACTGCTAGAGATTTGTGTTAAGACTCCCTTTTTTTATGGTAACACAGGGGAATACCTTTACGTACTCTACCCAGTAGCCCAGGTGGCTCAACAGGGTACACCGTCCCTACTTGGGGAGAATGAAGGAGAAGTTCAATGCATCTGCAAAATCTCTATATGGTTGTAAATGGTCACTGGTAGAAGGTCAATCAAATCAATCAAAAAGTCATGAAAAGGCTCCAAATATTTGTGGTAGTGTATGTTGTAAAAACTAGTTTACTTAAAAATTGTTTTAAAATATTATCCAGGTTCAAGATTTTGTGTGTCGCGGACACACAGGGTCGGTGGATCAGCTGTGTTGGCATGCGACACACTCTGACCTGCTGAGCACCGCCAGTGGAGACAAATCTGTTAGGATATGGGACACAAGGTATAACAATGTATAAAAAACTTTATTTTTCTACAACTGGCGGATTATAATTTTAGTTGTCAAAAAACCTTCCTGTTCTCAAAGTGACAACCATTGTGGAGTCCTGACAATCGCGAAGTGACCGATGTCATTATAACCGAACATGTATGAAAAAGTTTTATTCTTCAGGACATAAAGGCTATATTATATTCTATATTCAATATACAATATATCTTAGGCATCTAGGTGACATATGTCACTGTCACGTAACAAATATAACTTTATAACTTTTTCTATAATATTAATAGAAATAATAGCTTGCATAATAATGCTATATAAATGCTATGTAATGCTAAATATCTATTGCAGATCCCACAAGTGCGCAGCTGCCATATCTACAAAGGGGGAGAACATAAACATAGCGTGGTCCCCCAACGGCTCTACCATAGCGGTCGGCAACAAGGAGGATCTCGTCTCGTTCATTGACACAAGGAACTACAAAGTGGTGAGTTTGACGACGGTGACGTGACGTTACAACCCACGTGTGGTATGAGCAGTTGTTAATGTGGCGTTACGTTACGTTACAACCGTTGGGTGGTCTAACCAGTTAACGTGGCGTTACGTGTTACAATACGTCACTGCGGAGATAAAAAAAATAAATTGGTAGTATTACATATTATTAAATTAATATTAACATAGTTCGTAAGCGTATTGTTACTAACATAATATGGATGCAGAATCTGAAATAAAGTATAATATATCTTTTATTTTTTTATTTATTTTATTTATTACGTAATGTATTTATTTATTTATTTATTTATTTATTGATAATATGGCAGCTGATAATACATATGTTTCATAATAAAAGTGAGGATGGATACAATTGAAGTAAAGTATACAATTCAAGTTAATACAAGATTACAGTCAAATTCAAGTGAGAGATGACAAAGTTATAAGTTTCAAAAAGGTGTGCGATCTAGTTTGGCTCGAAAAGTAGGAAGAGTTCCGGCAGTGACGCATTCTGTGGGCAGTTGATTCCAGTTGTTGACAACTCGGTTACTGAAGAAGTGAGCACGCACATCAGTCCTGGTTCTCTCCTTTTTGAGTTTCAGTGGGTGTCCCCGTAACCTGGGATTGTAAACAGCAGTCACAATACCGTCTACCTCAGACGTTGAGGAATTGCCGTTGAGTAGTTTATAAGTTTCTACCAAGTTAGCGCGCAGTCGTCTACGTTCCAGTGATTCAATGCCAATGATGGCACAGCGCTGCTCGTAGTCCAGGTGTTGTAGATTCCGAGGGCGTTTTGACAGTTTTCTCTGAGCTCTCTCGAGGTGGGCAATATCCTTCTTATAATACGGGCACCAGACTGGGCTCGCATATTCCAGGATGGGGCGAACATATGTCTACAGGATGGATTTCGCAAGTTCACAGTCCACCTCGGAGAAAGCCTTGTAGATGAGGTAGGATGAGCAGTTGGCTTTCCTGGCGATCGCTCGGACTTGCTGGGCCCACTTGAGATCTTCGGTGACAACAATTCCAAGATCCGATTGCGAGCTCGTCGGTTCGACCCTGGCGTTCCCCAGGAAGTAGGACATTCGAGGATTTTTCTTCCCCATGTGCAGTACTCGGCATTTTGCTAAGTTGAGGGGGAGAAGCCATTCATCAGACCATCTCAGCACGAGAAGGAGATCTGACTGCAGTTGTTGGTGCGATAAAGCCGGGTCAGCAAAGAGCTTGGTGTCGTCAGCGTACGCATTCCATCTACAGCTGAGATCTTTTCCAATGTCACTCGTGTAAAGGATGAACAGGAGGGGGCCAAGGACGGATCCTTGTGGCACCCCGCTGAGAACCGGTCGTGGAGAAGAGACAGCTTCACCAACTCTCACTCTGAAGGACCTGTTGCTGAGGTAACTTCGAATCCAGGCTAAGAGTCTCCCCCTGATGCCCAGGCGGTGCAGCTTGACAAGCAGACGATTGTGTGGGACCTTGTCGAAGGCTTTGGAATAGTCCAAGTAAATAACATCCATCGAGTGCCCAGCGTTCAAAGCCTTCGACCAATGGTCAACAGACGAGAGTAGATTAGTCAGTGTCGATCGTCCAGGCAGAAAGCCGTGCTGTTGGTCCGGCACCAACCTGTGCTCGAGGATGAAATCAAGCATTTGTCGCACCACTATTCGCTCCATCACCTTGCCGACCGAGCTTGTAAGGCTGATCGGGCGGTAGTTGAGAGGATCCATTTTGTCGCCCTTCTTGAAGATGGGGGTGACAAGAGCCTCCTTCCAGGCCTCTGGGAGAACGCCAGAGGAGAACGAGGAGGTGAAGAGGTCACAAAGAGAGGATGCGAGTTGAGTTGTGCAGGCGTTCAGGTAGGCTGTTGGAATTCCATCTGGTCCTGGAGCGGATTCTGTGCTGAGACTGCAGAGTGTCTGGCCCACTTCGACGATGGAGAATACAATTTCTTCCAAGATGGCAATGCTGTCATCGGAGGAAGGCAATTGCTGTTCTGGGGTTAGTGGAGGCTCAGCAGTGTAGACCTTGTGGAATTCATCCACAAAGGTTTCAGCAATGGAGGCCTGGTCAGTGGCCAGGATTCCGGAGGCGGTTTTGATCACCTTTGGTGCATCTGACTTGGAGCTGCAGTGGCGTCGGACCCAGGCGTAAAATCGTTTTCCACCTGAGCTAATTGTGTGTTTCTCGTAATTCTTCCTTTTGTTCCTGATAAGACTGGTTAGCTGATTTGTGATGGTTCTGTACGAGGAGTAGTCCTCGTCTGCACCTGTGGTCCTGTATCGTTTCCATGCTCTGAGTTTTCGGCGTGCGAGTGTCTTAGTGGAGCGGTCAAATCAGGGTTTGTCCGGGTTGATAATAATTCTGTTCAGAGGAGTGTATGCCTGGAGAAGAGCTATGGAGTTGTTGTGGAATTGCAGCCAGAGTGAATTGTATAATGTAATAAATACTATTTTCTTAGGTTGTAGAAGAGCAGTTCAACTTCGAAGTGAACGAGATCTCGTGGAACAACACCTCGGATCTGTTCTACCTCACCAACGGCCTGGGATGTGTGCACATACTCACGTGAGTCTTTGTTTTATATTACAAGGGGGCAAACGAGCAATCGGAGCCAATTTCATGACCCACGACCATAGACATCCGCAACCTCCTCCTACTGGACTTTTACTTTACTCCGGTTTCGTGAAAGCGTGATGTACCTCCCCAGTTGTGCAGGACCCAATTCAGCTACTTGAATGCATGCAGCGTGGCACTACCCTAAATGAAGCCTCTAAGGGAGTTACAAATTTTTACCCTTAAATACAAACATTTTAAACCTTTTTTTTATTCTACCCTACATTAGTATTCGAATACAAAAAGAAAGAACAATATCTAATAATGACAAAGATACCCACAGACCGCAACTAAAAACAAAATTTACTATAACATTGCTTACCCTTAACTCTGGTGTCCGGATTTACATCCTGTATACAGGAGGTCCAAAAATCCTGTATACAGGAGGTCCAAGAATCCTGTATACATCCTGTATACAGGTGTCCAAGAAATCCGGACTTAAAGAGGTACGTCCTTGGTCGTACCGTCTAATTCGGCTGCATACAAACCTGCAGCGTGGCACGGCACGTCCTTTCCTAAACCTCTATTATGCTGCAGGTATCCTGGTCTGGAGACGCAGGCGGTGCTCAAGGCGCACCCGGGCACCTGCATATGCATCGAGCACGACCCCACCGGCCGGTACTTCGCCACGGGCTCCGCGGACGCGCTCGTGTCGCTGTGGGACGTGCGCGAGCTCGCCTGCCTCCGGGTCTTCTCCAGGTATGACTGTTGACGCGGCACTGACGAGTACCCGCGCTACAGAAGAGATTTAAGATCTTCATTATAGAAATACTTATAAACATCCATGATCTAGGCGGGATTCGAACCCGCGACCCCTGGCGCAACATGCTCCACTTATCCGAGCTCTTTACCACTGCGCCAGCCAGTCGTCAGGGATTATCGTGTATATCGTGTACTGTTATCAACACGTATGTGTGTAAGTGAATCGTGTGTGTGTGCTGGTTGAGTGGCACGTATGTGTATACAGATAGTTACCAACACGTATGTCTGTATGTTAATTATGTGTGTTGTGTGTGTGCGCAGGTTGGAGTGGCCGGTGCGCACGCTGTCGTTCAGCTTCGACGGGCGGCTGCTGGCGTCCGCCAGCGAGGACCACGTCATAGACATCGGCGACACGGAGACGGGTGAGTGAGAGGACAAGCTCTAGATAACGGGGGAGGATCCGCCCTCCATAGCACAAGTCATATACCATCAATGAAGTTTTAAGTACTGGTTTGGTGTAGAATTTTTTTACAACTGGAAAACTGGTAAACTTCTAAACGGCTGACCGCTGAACTGATTGGATTAAACTTTTATATGGGTATTTCGATGGTTACGGTACAGCTAGTACTGTATAAATAAGAAATAGTAAAGGCCCCAGATTGTACCCCTGTGGTACACCCATCTCTATTCTAGTCCCCGATGACCTTTTCATTATTTTGATTACTAATTATATGCTCCTGTGTATTCTAGAACACTGTGCTTATATTGGATATAAACTTGCCCCTCAGTGTAATGGTGACATGTTTCCCAGGCGCGAAGGTGGCCGAGATCCCCGTGCAGGCGGCCACGTTCACTGTCGCGTGGCACCCGGCGCGCTACCTCGTCGCGTTCGCGTGCGAGGACAAGGAGGCGCCCGAGCGGAAGAGGGACGCGGGCAACCTCAAGCTGTGGGGGTTGTCCAGCGGGTAAGCGGAGTGTTGGGGGAGTGGCGGCGCTGGGGGAGTGGCGGCACTGGGGGCGTCACCACTTTCGTGCAGAATGTGGCTCTGCTCAAGTTACGTCGCGTTTACGTGTGAAGACAAGGAGACGCCGAGAACGCAAGGAACCCCTGGGAGCTGTGCAATTAATAGGGGAAGTGACAATAAGGAGGGACTGCTATAGGTGTTATTGGGGGAGTGACGTCACTGGGGGGAGGGCCATCACTAGCAGTGACGTCACTACTAACGTGCAAAATGTGGTACTGCTCTAGTTACCTCGTGCGAATACGAGGTAACGCCGGAAATGAGTGACGCAAAGAGCCTTTAGCTGTGAGAACCAATTAATAAGGTGACACTAACGGGGTAGTGCTGTAGCTGTTAATGAAGAAGTGGAATCACTGCACGAGAAACTAACGAGGCAGTGATGTTACTGCAGTAGGAAGAGATACTCCCCGAGGACAAAGAGCGTATCTAGGAGCCGGGCCAAGCTGTAACTCGCGAGCGGTTTGACGTCATGGGGGGAGTGCTGGCACTGGACAAGAGGGGTGTGACTGCTGTGATACGGGGGAGCGTGGTTATTATCTCGTGAAGGGGGAGTGGCTGCACTGAGAGCGGTGTACTCTGTACTGTGTGATACGGTATAGTGCCGACACTTCCCGCGTGAAAAGTGATGTCACGCTTTTATACAGTTAGCCAATTGAAACCTTATGTGGAGAATTGGATGAGAACCAATCGTCAAATGATGGTGGAATAAAATGAAATAAA
>LUGF01057648.1:41068-51970 GCA_001625245.1 Calycopis cecrops | reverse complement strand
AATCACTGCACGAGGAACTAACGAGGCAGTGATGTTACTGCAGTTGGAAGAGAGACTCGCCGAAGACAAAGAGCGTATCTAGGAGCCGGGCCAAGCTGTAACTCGCGAGCGGTTTGACGTCATGGGGGGAGTGCTGGCACTGGACAAGAGGGGTGTGACTACTGTGATACGGGGGAGCGTGGTTATTATCTCGTGTAGTGCCGACACTTCCCGCATGAAAAGTGATGTCACGCTTTCATACAGTTAGCCAATTGAAACCTTATGTGGAGAATTGGATGAGAACCAATCGTCAAATGATGGTGGAATAAAATGGAATAAAAAAAAAGTAAGTTGGTAATAAAATTGTTCGTGCGGAAAATGGCGGCACTACTCCCGAGTGGAAGCGATATCACTGACTCAGGAAATTGGCGGTACTGAGGGGGGTTCCCGGTGCTTATGTGGGGGAGTGAATTAAGTGTAAAAGACTAATTGTGATTAATTATAATAAATTTGTAATATAATATTTGTTTGTATTATACTCGCACCCAGCAGCTGTTATTGTAGTATTGAATTAACTAGCTGCGCCCCGCGGTTTCACCCGCGTAAATTTATCTTATTATATTTTAAAATTATCCCATGACATCCCATAGGAACATTTTGTTGTGATGAAAACTATCCTATTAGTACAGTCAATCTGTAATTAAATCAGGAACAAATTACACGAGCAAATTTGACTTGATATATCGTTAGAGGGGCATGTAAATAGCAGAATGGTAGATTGACTGTTGCTGATTTTGAGAAAATCCAAAAAAAAATTTTGAATTGCGTTTTTCTTCGAATCTATGGGTTTTAGGGAAAAGTTTATTTGTAAAAAATGTAGAGGACATTGTGAACTACATTTTATGTCATTGAAGTGACTTCGTAAGACCACCTACTTTTTGTGAAATACAAAAAGTAATACTGTACTGTATAAAGTAATAGTACAATAAGTAAAGTAGGTGGCGCTGATGTGTCTAAAAAAATTTCCAAAATCAAATCGCATGTGGAAAGAGAAAGAGCAGCATTCCTTGCTGCTTTCTCCCTCTTAGAGAAGAGACTAAATTATTTAAAAATAGACGTTATAATTAGCTTGTGAACATTATTGCCGTGGAATAAGGGTCATTCTTTAAGGACGATTGTGGCTTACAAAGTTTTGAATGAGCTATGTTAAACAACTACCTCCAACTACCTACCACTACCTAACTACCTCCAGGAACTACAAATTCTTAAAACTAATAACTTGAGAGGACGCCCGTTTAAATTATTTCTTTTATAGCACAAACGAGCAATCGGAATCATTTGGTGACTACTGACACCCATTAACATCCGAATATTATGCAGATGCGTTGACCTCCTGCACCCATCCCCCAATGGGCCACCGGCTACTTACAAACAGGCCAAAACGCGACAGCAAAACTGTCACTATACGCCGGTATTGTGTGAGGTACCTCCCCGAGGGTCGTGCCCGCCCCATTCCGCTGCAATGCAGCATGACAATGCATGCATATGTATCTGCATACGCCACGTCTTTGTTAGCCTTTAGAACGGCTGGTATGTTTTGCATGCGATTCAGGTAGGAACTTACAAACTCAGAATCATTGTAAACATATTATATTTGTTCCATGAACACAAAACAGGTATATACAAATAACATTAGTTAACTAGGCATTAACATACAATTACAAAACATATAATATACCGACAACCCCATTGAGCATATATTTATACTTTTTATAGTTGTTCGTGTCTTGTTTTACAACTAGATATTTTGCATTGAGCTCAAAAGTAAAGTCAACTGAATTTGGATTTTTTGTGCAACGCTTCACTGATGCTCGATCGTTCCAGCCCAAGACGGCTGCGATGTGCAGCATGGCATCTTTATTTGCCTTAATCCGGCCTTTGTAGTAACATACAAATTGTTGTATCGACAGCCTAAATCCGGCCCTGGTAGTACTATATTGTGTCGATGTCCTAAATCCGGCCCTGGTAGTACTATATTGTGTCGATGTCTTAAATCCGGCCCTGGTAGTACTTTATTGTGTCGATGTCCTAAATCCTGCCCTGGTGGTAATATATTGTTATAACAATAGCCTTAATCGGGCCCTGTTAGAAATTTATTGCTGTATTGATAGCCAAAGTCCTGCCCTGGTCGTATGAGTGCAATTTGACCGGAGCACTATCACCAGGTCTCGAGCTGCAGCCTGCCGCTCCGCTCCATGTCCGCCGGCAGGCCGGGGCTTCGCCCCACATCCGCGAGCGCCTCCCGCACGCCGTCGGGCATGCTCTTGGCGCTGCCCGACACGAACACGCACGCATCCGCAGCTAGCAGCCGCCGCACCGCGTCGCCGTGCTCCCTTATCTTGTGCTGGACGTATCTATAACAGATAATTAAATCAGAACACCGAATAAACTAAAGATAATAAAAGCCACTAAACTAACTATAGTAAAAGTCACTAAACTCACGATAGTAAGAGTCACTAAACTAACGTTAGTAAAAGTTATTAACTAACGACAGAGAAAGTGAGAGTTTAACCCATTCAATGCGGCGCTCCAAATTACGATTACTGCTCAGTTGCGGCCGCCTTTTTCAACGGGACGCCGATGTGCGTCCGCCGCACCTCAAAAGGAAACTTTTAGACGCCGATCGGCGTCTGCCGCACCCGGATAAGAATTCGAAAAAAAATGTTTTTTTCTGTTCGCCAACCTTACAGTTAGCTTGTAAATTGTAGACAGATATACGCGGAGCTAAGTAAAGGGGTTTATTTTTGTCACAATCAGTTAAATCTGCCATTAATAGTAAAACTTTATTATAGAAATTAGTGTTTTTGCTAAAAATTATGGGTGAAAACAGTAAGTAAAAGTAAAATAATATATTATAAATCGTTTTACAATAAATTGTCACCACATTTAATAGATATTCGTGTTTAAATAATTTTTTTTTATTATTTGTTAATTTTGCCAGAGTATACCAACCTTTGGTAACTTCTAAACTACATTAAAAAATAATATGAGAATCCAGCTGCCGATTAAAGCTACCACAGAATAGAAATCTCATCTTCAATAACTGATTCTATAGTTTAATACTTAAATTTTTCTAATAGCACAACAGGGCAAACGAGCAGTCGGAGCCATTTTCATGACTACCGACGCCCACAGACATCCACAGTTTATACACAAATGCGTTGCCCCCCTTTCCCCACCCCTCGATGGGCCACAGGCTACTAACACACCGCACGAAACGCGACAGCAAGCTAACACTTTACGCCGGTCTGTAAATTTATCTTACTCAAGAAACACTGATTTTCATAAATAGACATGAGTCACGCTAGTACATCGCAAGTCTATCCATAATTCAAGTTTAAAATACTGTCTAAATGTTTAAATCTGCACAAATAAAATGTGCATATAAAAAATTGAAAAGCATCATGAATAAAATGTACTCCTGGTAGACGTCGATGTGCGTCCTCCGCAATTTATCAATAATATTTGAATTTTTGAAGAGATGATTTCACAGAAACTATGATCAGTACCTCGTAGCTATAGGAAAAGTAAACGTTTATTTCGCAGAAATTTTTAATAAATTGAATTCTTGACGAAAATAAACTTATTTGATATGGGACGCCGATCGGCGTCCGCCACATCTGGAAAGAAAATAAAAAGACGCCGATCTGCGTCCGCCGCACTCAATGGGTTGCCCGATTTACACGTATTAAGTAGTTAAGTAGGTAACTAAATTTAAACTTACCTATAAGTACTTAATTGCATTGCATATGTCCAAACGTATATAAGTAGTTAAGCTCATTAGTTCACTCAAGACGGACATTCAACATAGTAACAAAGTCATAAATTCTGTGATTAAATTTATTTTGTGTGATGTTTTGGACGAAAACATAGATGAAATCATCAGGGAAATAACCAAACCCACAAGACTGTGTGTAGAAATTTAATGTAAAAATGGAACAAGAAAAACACGACGAATAAATAATAATTTAATCAGCCGGGGTTTATTCCTTAATACACTTATTCATTTTAATCATCCAGTGCCTATCCAAACATGTCAAGTGTTAAGCCACGCCCACCAACTTAAGCGAAAAATAGAAAAATTTCTAATTTACTAGTTTAGTAGTTAACTAAATTTTAAGTTGCAACTTGCTACTAAATTATCTGTTTACATGCAATTAAGCACTTAAAATTTAGTTAAAATTTAGTTACCTACTTAACTACTTAATACGTGTAAATCGGGCATTAGAGTACTTTAGTAAAAGGTAGTAACATGCTGTTTGGCAGCCAAATTAGGCACGACTGGGGAGGTACCTTTAGCTCACGTTGTGCTGGGAGACTCCAGAGATGCGGCTATATATTATATGCTATGCGGTCGAGATGATAAGTAATTACTTGGATAGTGGTTACATCGAACCAGACCAATTTATTTATGGCTCAAATGAACTGTCTTGTGCTAAAATGGCTAAAGAGGTAAATAAACATCCGCAAAATTTAAAAAAAAAATATAGCAAATAACTGCACAAACAACTACGACGTCACTAAAAGGCTAGAGCACACGCGTATGTGCTGCGTAGCAATATGGATCAAATGCATATCTTTGTTCCAATTCACTCACACTTTATCCTCCTGGTCTCTCGAGAAGGCGCAATACATCGTCAGCCTCCCCTCCCCCACCATCCCCTCCAGTTCCCCCCTGCAGTGGAAGTCGCTGTCCCGGCGACGACAGCCGAAGAACAGATGCAGCCCTTCACTCGTAGCCGTCCCCTGCGCGACTCGCTCCTGCAGCAGGTTCCTGAACGGCGCCAGACCCGTGCCGGGGCCCACCAGTATGAGGGGAGTGTTCTAGAATACACAGGAATATATCATTATCGATCAAAACAATGAAAAGGATCAGTAGGGGCTAGAATAGAGATGGGTGTCCCACAAGGGTTCATTAATGTGCCTTAAAGTTTTTTATAGTATAAAGGGAAAACGAAAACACGAATTTTCATGAATACTGAGGCACATACATTCGCTAGAGGTTATACAGATGCGTTACCCTCCTTTCTCGCCACGCCATGGCCAACAGAACGATAAATAACGACAAGAAACGAGACATTATTATAATAAAATAGTCTGTTTGTATAACCTTTACAGAATCGTAAACTATGAATTTGATCATGTGATGACCTTTAACAATGTTGTTCAGAAGAGTTAAGATTTTTAAACCTTCAACCACTAAGGGAGTGATATAGGTGGATGAAGATTATATCTGGATTCTCAAAATCAAACAACTTACAGGGTCCTGAGGAAACTTCAAGGTCCCCTTCTTTATCCATCCATACACTTTGTCTCCAACGTTCAGACTCTTCAGCCAGTTGGAGGCTAGACCTAATCTAGGTTTTTTCAGCTTGCTATAGTACTTCACCACTACTATGAGCAGCTCGATTTTAAGACCCTGGGACATGAGGCAGCTGCCCGCTATGGAAAACGACCTTGGCTTTATAGTGGAGAGAAGCTCGAATAATATCTCAATCGTCAATTTTGATGCTGACTTGTGAAAGTCGTGTAATACCTGCAAATTATTGGAACATTTATTTATTTGCTCAATGTAGATATTTTAGAAACAATTATTTTTTGTTGGTATAGTACCTATACAAAAAAAAACTGACAAGTGTGCGTGCGTGTGTATGTTTCTTTTTACTAGCAAACAAGTAGACCAAAGTTTAGACGGTATTTAGAGCGCTGCGATTAATGCGTTTGTTTTATTGCGTTTATTGACATCTATAAAATTAACAACTGCAATTTTTGTTATGTTATTGTTGTTTAATAATATTAAATGTATGTATGTGCAGTGTATTTTTATGTATGTAATGTAGGATGCCTACACTGCTTACTATTCTAACCTTCAGTAGTGGTATAGCATGTGTGGTGTCACGTTAAGTGACAACTTACCTCCAGGACAGTCCTACGCGGTCTGCGGCAGTAGTTTAACCAGTCTTCCTGACCTTCAGCGGTGCTGAGTTCTATACATTTGTCCTTTTCCAACTTATCCTCGGACACCAAAGCGAGAAGAGAGAAGAAATATTGCGTGGGATACGCTTTGAGGTCCCAATACTGTTCTGCGACTTCGTATAGAGTTAGTGGTTGTTTGAGGAAATCTGGTACTGGCATATCTGGAAATCATAAGATTTTTATAAACCTGTGAGTGTAAAGTAGCTATAGTAAGAGGCAGTGCCACAATACCTCCCACCCGGAGGATTGATGACTTGGTCAAGTTCTCACGGAGTGGATGTGGGTAATTTGACCTGTGGCGTTCTATGTCCAGCTATAGACATCTGATGGCTCTGCTTAGATGATGATAATGATGTGTAATTAGTAATATACACCATAATTAACAGTGGCACCTACCATCATGATATTCTTCTATTGACAAATGATAATGTGATTTTATGTCTATATTGTGCGTTGAGAATATATCGAAGAGATCATCAACATCTTCTTTGGAATTCCTTGGTCTTATGTTGAAGATGTCTCCTGGAGAATACTGTAGTGGATTGCCTTCTGTTGTCTTAAATACCATATGTCTGACGTCCTTAAAAAATATGCTTTCAATATTAGGAATATTATATTGTGATGCTATTTATGTCTATTATACAGTCTTGTTTACAGTTGTGACTTCAAAATTTGTAATAACCAATTTTGAAGTCGCAACTGTAGTCAAGTAAGTCACAGCATTATCCTGATAAAACAAAACTATGTACTTCAGAGGGCAACGCCCACTGATATACTATGTACTTCAGTGGACGTTGTTGTTTCATTAATCTTTCCAAAGTTGAAGCATGATAAGCTCCACTCAATGTAGTGGCTTTTTCTAAATAACTCAAGACAATAAACCTCAGCTGCCCTAAAACACTGCTGCCATCTTAGCATCATTGATTAGTAATAGTTAAAAAAAAACAAAACATATAGTTAGTGTACATTATTCTTTTGTATTCCTTTTTAAAACAAAAATAGTAAAATGTGCCAGTTATGTTGCTTTTTAATTGTACTATTTCTGTACTTTCTTTAAACTTAATTTGTTCTTTCGTAATTATTAATTAATTAGATTCTTGATTCTAGTCTATCATTGGTTCTGGTATCACATCTTGAGAAAACCTGCTCTAAACAGAGAGTAAATCAATACCTGAAAGTGATCCTCACTAGTTGTACGGACATTCCTTTCTAATTCCAAATAAGTAGCATCTAAAAAATGGTCCCTGTATCCTTTCCCATAATATATATCATCAGTTAAACATTCATTTAGGTTATCAGAACATCCGTTGACATCTGTTTTTATCAATGACACTTTCCATCGAGGTATAAATGAGTTGTTAATGGTATCTGTTCTGATATTAGGGTAGTAAGCTTTCACAGTGCTGAAGTAGTTCTCTAGCCACGGTAACAGTACTGCATCATGGCCCAAGTCATGTTGATAGTCACAAAGAGCTAAAAACAAATATTTCAACATCATTATGATTTCCTTTCATTCTTATTTTAAAGACCAATGTATCAGAGATTGAGCTATCTAGGCATACAATAAAAGCTATCTGTGACAAACAATGTTTATCACACAATGTAACATAAATATGTTAATTATGATGTTATGATGTTACATTGTGTTTAATAAATAAATAAATATAGGCTAATAATGATGGCTATATATTTTTTGTCAAGGCAGGTCAAATTATGATATTAGGAGCCCAATATTAAATGGAAAAAAAAATAAGATACAACAGAAACTTTTAAATTTTGTTCTTAACATTTTACTAGACCTATTAGATTTTAAATGCTTAGTAATTTATACTCATATATCAGAATATATAAGAAATATTATTTATTTACCAATATCCAATAGAGGTTTTGCTCCGAGTTGTATTAAACGTTTGTGAAGTTTTTTTCCTACAAAGTTGAATTTCGAGTAAGTGGAATCGCCCAGCCCAACGACACCAAATTTCAGTTTGACCAATGAGTTATTGGGTAGGTTTTTTCTCAATAGAAACTTCCAGAACCTCCTCATGTTATCCGGCTCGTCACCCTGGCCAGTTGTAGCACACACAAATAGAGCGAATTCTTCTTGGATAAGACGGGAAATGGGATAATCATCCATAGCCTGAACTGGACCCTTGAACCCTAAAATTTTCGTCTTTCGCCATATTCTTTCAGCAATTTCTTGTGCAGTAAACGTTTGACTACCATATAGAACTACCAGCCTTCCTATATTTTCACGCGTCATAGTGTAATTTGTAAAAAAAACATTAAAAGTTTTACTATTTTGAATCACTTACTATTGAATGTTCGCCTTCTTGGACCTTGGTTCATTCATACTTGTCTAATGTCAATGTCACCATCAATCTTTTAGATAATACATTTTGCCAAATGTCTGATAAGAGGGATAAATAATATTTATTTTTAGCAAAAAAATATTTCCGTGTAGTTAATAGAATTCAGGTTTATGGGTAACCAATACGACAACTGTTAGAGAAGAATTTAATTAATTTTGTACAATTAGATCTGACACAGGGTTCCCAAGGCTCAGCGAAACCGTAATCAGTTTTACTCTTAGATTAAGTATACTACCAGTTTTATTTGACCGTGGGAAAGACTGTCGAAAAAAACTAATTCATAAAACAAGAGCATGCGTAATGGTTATATACTCTTTGAACAACACCAAGCAGCTGCTTGAACTGCTTGTCAGTCATTGCTACTAGGAAGCTTCTTCTTATAGCAAAGTGAATAAAGAAGTATTCGGGTCACTTGATGGCAATTGATCACCAACTAGAGGTAGATAATAAGAATGCTTTGCCAACCTTTCAGAGAGAAAGCTTCCGAGGCTTGACATAAGACATTTGATCCGGATACGCAGGGAAATACGATTACGCGCCGTCACTGGGTCTGGATCAAGTCCAATGAAGTAGGTTTGGAATTCGCGACGACGTTCTGAATACCCTATAAAACCAACACTAACACTATTATCGCCGCCTTATATACACCTCTAGTATCTTCTTTCTCTAGTCTTTAGTCCTTAAGGAAGCTATAAAGTGTAGCTGCCTCGTTTTTATAAATTTTTTAAATGTTTGCCCGCTTTCGGGTTGCACTTCGTGTAAAATTCAATCTCGTGGAAAACAGAAAATCATCCCATGGCATCCCATAGGAACATTTTTTCAGGAAAAAAAAAATGTCCAAATATATGTGTTAATCTAAGTTACCCATCGTGTGTACCAAATTTCATGAAAATCGGTTCAGCAGTTTTTGCATGAAGGAGTAACAAACAAACATAAAAACTATCGTATTTATAATATTAGTAGGATAAGGGGGGAAACGAGCAGTCAGAGCCTTCTACTAACTATCTAACTAGGTAACTACCGTCACTCATTGTCATCCACTAAATTATTATGACGAGTCGCCCCCTTTCCCCTTCTCCAATGTGGCACAAGAAATACAAAAACCCCAATGAATTAAATGTCTGTTGTTAAGATTTTTTACAGTTTAGGTCGGTTGATATATTAAAATGATAATTATTTACGGATGGGACTCCCACTGGCACAGACTCCGTGGCGTAGCTAGGATAAAAATCATAGGCAAAGATCATTGATCATAAAGTCTTAATTAATCCGAACCTTCTCGATATCTCTTAAAAAACCTCCGGAAATACATAAACTGTACGAAAGGCGACAAGTAGCTGTCATTTTACGCTATGTGTGTGCGAAAGGTACTGGGCCAATTTTAGGATAACAATTAAAAGGCAAAGATCATTGATCATAAAGTCTTTATTCATCCGAGCCTCCGCAACAGCTGGCACGTGTTCAGGTAGGGGCGCAGCACCCACTCCGCGTCCGCCGCATCCAAAGCCTCCGGAGTCTCCAGTTTCATCTCAATGAGTTTGAGCTGGAAGCGGGGGCCCGCCTCCTTTGGCTTCACTCCATCCTGTATAAATGAGATGATGATAATGAGAGGATGATTACCAGCGAAAAAAAGTATAAGTGGCCCATAGTTGTGGAGGAGGAAAGCAAGGCTCCGATTGTTAGTTTGAACTGTTGTGCTGCTTTAAAATTAAATTGGGCGTCCACAACTGAATATATGCCTTACGCTTAAAGTGACAGGTATGCCGTCGCGTAAGTTGGTGGCCCATTGGTGCGAGGGAAAGGAGGGCATCGCATCTGCATAAAAATCGTGCAGATGTCCACGGGCGGTAGTTATCAAAAGTACTATAAAAAATATTCATTTGATTCAAATGCAACATATTTGATTCAAATACAACACAATAGGCTATTTGACAGTGTGAAAAAGTAAGCACTATTTGTTATCAATTATCATCCTTATAAATTATAAATTTATAAACCACTAGCTGCATCCCGCGGTTTCACCCGCGTAACTTTCGATCCCGTGGGAATATCGGGATGAAAAATAGATGTTGGCCGATTCTCAGACCTACTCAATATGCTCACAAAATTTCATGAGAATCGGTCAAGCCGTTTCGGAGGAGTATGGCAACGAAAACTGTGACACGAGAATTTTATATGAATACTAGCTGCGCCCTGCGGTTTCACCCGCGTAACTTTCGATCACGTGGGGATATCGGGATGAAAAATAGATGTTGGCCGATTCTCAGACCTGCTCAATATGCTCACAAAATTTCATGAGAATCGGTCAAGCCGTTACGGAGGAGTATGGCAACGAAAACTGTGACACGAGAATTTTATATATTAGATTAGATTTTATAGTATCGTCACCTTAAAATATTTATTGATTTATCTGTTTTAGAAGCATTTTCCGGTATAGATTTTCGTTTATTTATAGTAGACCAATATTTCACTTCATAATGGATGATATATTTGAGAAAGCAGATATTAAAAACCTGCC
>LUGF01057648.1:20304-30546 GCA_001625245.1 Calycopis cecrops | reverse complement strand
CTTCGTTTGAGCTGGTCTTTTTTAGCTTGTATGCTCTTTTGTTTATCTTCAGCCGATTTTCTGTACAAGTATTCACGGCGCAAACGCGCCTGTCTTCGAATCATTGTTAATTTATATAGTCAAGGTATTTAATAATTAATATTTAGGAAAATCAACTAAACATATCAAACTCCACACATGTAAATAAACCAAGATGACTTTGACAGATTCACAACATGTGGGTTCTGACAGTGACGGTATTATTTCTTTTAAAATATTGAGGTTTAGGCCTTAGTATACCAGTATTACTGCAATTAGTATGCAGTACAGTAATATGCAGACATGTTCATGTTTCCCAGTACGTTCAGTTGCCATATCTTTTTGAATTTATTCCTTAAGAATCAGCTCCCTATAATATCTATTGGAGTCGGTCTTTAATCCTATAATATGCACTATCGTCCATCACTGGCATTTATTAATCACGGGGACATATAAGGAATATTATTATGTATCTCAAGTTCGTAGTTCGCTATATTGATCGGTCAAGTGAGTTCGTGAAGCGTGTTTAATTTTTAATTGGTCCAGCTATAGTCAGGCTTTACTATAGGAAGGCGAATAGTTAGAATGTTGGATTTGAACTAGATGTGTAAGGACGAGCTGTCGTTATATCGATGTCTATATGGAATGGTTGTTACATTTAGAAGTCAGGAACTCGTGTTCAGCTATCCATGATAATTTATCTTTTTGTAGCATAAGAGGGTAAACGAGCAGTCGGAGCCATTTTCATGACTATTGATGCCCATAGACGTCCATTTAGTGGTTATACAGATGCGTTGCTCTCCTTTTTCCCCCCCCTCGTGAAATGCGACAGACCAGTTGTCACTTTACGCTGGTCTCGTGTAAGCGAGAGGTACCTCCCCGGTTGTGCTGACCCAATTCGGCTGCATGCAAGCATGCAGTGTAGCACTACCTCTTGCTAAAATATGTCCATACGACGACTCGAATTTTGACAAGAGATCCGTTCTAACAGTAAATTTCGGAACGCAACCTATAAAAGAACTGAGCAGTCAGTACTGGCAGTTATTTCTGGAACGCAGCCAAAATCGAGCGCACGGTTGATTCGCACGACAGCGGCATACGTCATTTGCACAAATGCACAATTACACGATTCGTTTGTACAAAAAAGTTTGGGTTGGTCCTAGTTATAAGATACTGCCGTCATCATCAACACCATGGTCAGCATAACCGAGCTGAGTTCATCGCACATACTGCAAACTCCCGGTGTTGCCGATGTCTGTTGGCGTAGGAAATCACCATCTCGGTGACCCGACAGCTCGTTTTTTTTTTATAGGATGAGGGGCAAACGAGACAGATGACTACCGCCGCCCATAGACATCTGCAAAACTCGAGGCTTTGCAGGCGCGTTGCCGGCCTTTGAAATAAGAGTAAGCTCTTTTCTTAAAGAACCCCGGGTCGTTCGGAAATACCGATTGTGGCAGCTGGTTCCATAGTGATGTTGTGCGTGGTAAGAAATTGCGCTTGAAACGCATAGTTATATACTTTGGGACATCTAGGTGGTGGCGGTGGAACTTGGAGTTCTTCCGCAATGTCCTAAAGTGAAACTTCGCTGCGGGTATCAACCCGAACAACTCCTCGGAACACGTTGTAGAAATATACGGTAGAAAATGCAGAGCGAGCCTACATCTCTCCGTAACTCAAGAGAATCAGCCGTTCGGATATACTTTGATCCTCAAAGATTCGAGTCGCTTTACGTTGGATGCGGTCAAATGGAGCAAGTTGATATTGCGGGGCTCCAGCTCAAAGGTGAGAGCGGTACTCCATGTGCGGTCGGACCTGCGCTTTGTATAGTTGTAGCACATGCGCTGCCATGAAGTACTGCTTCGCACTGCTGAGAACACCCAGCTTTACAATAAAAAAAACCGTATAGCCATTGAATTAATATTACCTACTAACGTAGTACGTAGTAGTAACAGCATACAGCCCGCTAGTTTACTCTGGAAACGCGGTTTTCTCACGTTGAGAGATCAGAGAACCTCCACTGTGTTACCTGTCGCAACAAAAAAAGTGTGTGCTTTAGACCACACAACTGAAGTAAAACTTAATTATTGATTTTAATTACCGTCGTTACAATGGCATGTCATATGATATTTACTTTTTAAGTACAAAACTTTCACTTAAATCGAATTTGAATTTTGAATTTGAATGACAACTTCCATTGGCCTCGCCCGATGTGTGATTTTTGTAACGCTCTCTCCAGCTTGCTCCCCATGTCAAGCGCGCGTATAGTTTTACTTCAAAAACTGAAACATCACTCTAGTATTTTTATTTAATAAAATAGTTATTAGAATATTTGTGCGGTCGGGGTAGGGTTACCATCTCAAAAATCTGTCAACCAGGACAAGGCACTTAAGAACCCCGGATTTCGGAGCTTCCTACCCGGACGTTAGAAAATAGTATTTTTCATAAGATACTCAGAAGAATAAAATATAGTCATAAATCAATTATTATTTATTTTAATGCAATATAGTTAAAAATGTAGTTTAAAAACTAAATAAAAAAAATACTTCCAGTAACCATAAACATTTCTTCCAAACTTGAAATTTTTAGTCTTAGTTTTTTGAATCAAATCAATCATTCAAAAATTAAATAAATCAAAATCCGGATTACAAATAAAACCCCGCCCGGACGCTCCCGGAGTCCAGACGCCCTCTAAACTAGGACAAATCCGGGGAAACCCGGACGGATGCCAACCCTAGGCCGGGGGATCCCAATAAATGAGAAAGTTACTGCACATTATAATGTCTCTATTTTATTTTCAAAGGAATTAATCAACAGGAACGAGCTACATCGAAAAGTTCAATTAAATTTTTCAGGAAATATCTTATTAATATTATAAATGCGAACGATTGTATGTTTGTTACTCCTTCACGCGACTGCAACTACTAAACTGCTAAACCGATTTTCATGAAATTTGGTACACACATAAAGGGTAACTGGGATTAACACATAGGATAGTTTTTGTCTCGAAAAAATGTTCCTATGGGATGCCATAGGGTGATTTTAATCGGATCGAAATTTACGCGTGTGAAACCGCGGGGAGCAGCTAGTATTTTCTTAAATAAAAAGGGACACAGAAAGAGAGAGAGAGACTTGCGCACCCGGATGTGCGTTCACTTGCTCGTGTGCTTATTCGATTGTTTTTTTATAGTATCCGCCAAAGGATCAATCATAGCCATTTTCATGACTACCGACGCTCATAGACCGCACAGATGCGTGGCCCTCCTACCTCCTCCCCTGCATGGGCCACCGGCTACTTATACATCGCACGAAAAGCGACAGTACAACTGTTACGCGGGTATCGAGTAAGCGAGAAGTACCTGACCTTTTTCCCTACCCACATCTTCTAGTAGGCTCCATACACACACGCACATATACCCAGCAAAGGTACTGCAATTCGTTTATCGCTACGTGACGATTTGTACAAAATCGAACTACCCGTAACCCGAGTTAGGAAACTTCCTACCTCCTTTTGGGATTCGTCGCAGTCGGGTAAAAAATGTGATATTCTTTATATGTAAAAATGTCTTGGCGCAAAATCTTATGCTTGTGGTTTGCACAAAGGCAGGGGGTGGGATGTGGAAGAAGGATATAGGGCAGGGGATAAAGGGCAGAGACGAACATTACTCAAATTGTCATTCGGAAATCGGTGGACATTGCATCCTTCATTCCAAGCGATAGGTTTACTTCTTTTTTCGAACATAAGGAATTCCATATCCTGACTGCATGGCAGTTGGCATGCATAACCGTCAGATGTTATGATAAACCGTAATTTCCCGAACGGACACGTTTTATTTTGTTTTTGTTGTAATTCAAATAACTCACTGAAGTATGCTTTTTTTTTTTTATAGTATTAGAGGGCAAACGAGCAGTCGGAGCCAATTTAATGACTACCGACGCCCATAGATATCCGCATATCCGCGAATGTGTTGTGCTTCCTCCTCCCCGTCCGTGGGCCACCGTCTACTAATACGCCACGCGAAACGCGACAGCACAGCTGCCTGCACAGCCTTGTGTTAGCAAAATCATTGAAGCATTGCACCCGAATTGACCAGTTCGTTTTATTCCAGTTAGCATAGTCGAAGAAATAACAATATTGATGAATTAAAACTTTTGAAATAATCGAACTCTCTAAGAGCCAAAAGTTCACAGCTGCAGCTGCAGCGCTGAGGAAGCTGTAAGGGTCAACTCACACCAAAAGCGCGGCGAAGGGCAGCGAAGCGGAGCGCAGTTTATGTGTCATATGAATTTCAACTTTATAATAATTACTATAATACTTATGATCGCATGAGAAACTCGAACGAGACGCGCGGATTCCCGCGACTGCTCGAGAAGTCGCTGGAATGCTCCAGAAGTCGCGAGAGTTCGATAATAAGTAATATAGAAATGAATATAAAGTTGAAATTCATATGACACATAAACTGCGCTCCGCTTCGCTGCCCTTCGCCGCGCTTTTGGTGTGAGTTGACCCTAATGATAGCTAACGAGCGCGAGCTGCCCCCGAGTCGGAGGAGGGACCCCTTGGCCCCTGGCCATGATAATAATAGTCAAATTATGTAGCTTTTACTAATATTTATTTTCCGCAAAGTGTGTCTTTATGACTATTACTTTTATTACTATTAAGTTACTTGTTGGCGCGATCGTGTTGTCTAACGGAAGATCGGTGCTAACGCCAGTCAGCAAATGCCGAGTTTGAGACCGATTTTGCAAGATTTAGATGTTGTTTTTTTTCCAAAACTGGTTTTAATTATTGTAACCTTACAAAATAAATACATATTTTATTTTATTTTATTTATTTATTATTTTATACTATCATATCGGGATTCATCACTATCGCATCATAGGACAAACTTTACGAAACGCGATCTAGATCGGCCAATTCATGCTGGACCAATAAGGATACAGTGCAGCAATAGCTCTATATCTTACAAGTTGTGCCAGCCCTCTCTAATGGTACCTCAACTGCCATCACACCAACCTCACGAAACCCGAGAGCATGGCTGTCACTTTACGGCAGCATGCGAGCGAGACTTCCCGAACTCCAGATCGGTGTAACTTCGAGAGTAACGCCGAGCATCGCAACGCTTTAGAAATAGAAATAGAAATAGAAAATACTTTATTCAGGTCTTCAGTAATTACACTGTTATACATTAACACATCTAAACTAAAACATAAAAGAAAAACGATACAAACTTAAAATAACAACATAAAATAAAAGTTAAAAACCGGCCAAGTGCGAGTCAGACGCGCGCACGATTGGTCCCGTACTTTACGTACGTACGCTTATCTTTTGTATGGGAGCAAAAAAATCACGTTTATTGTATGGGGGACCCTTAAATATTCATATTATTTTTTAGTATTTGTTGTTATAGCGGCAACAGAAATACACCATCTGTGAAAATTTCAACTGTCTAACTATCATAGTTCATGAGATACAGCCTGGCGACAGACGGACGGACGGACGGACATCGGAGCCTGAGTAATAGTGTCCCGTTTTTACCCTTTGGGTACGGAATCCTAAAAATTAAGCAAAACAAAAATACAAGACAAGCGAAATTACAACACTGGATAATGTACCACAGTGTAACAAAGCCCTGAAATGGTCACCACTCAGCTAATGGTTGCTTTACGTCTACGTCTCTTGCGCTTGCATTTTGGAACCATGCTCGTTTATATACAGTAAACGCCATTCGTATATCGGACCAGATGCACACGGTTTTTACCAAATTTTTGAACGATTTAAAACTGGCGATAATTCGGCATTTTAAGGTTTGTCTCATTCTTTAATCATACGATTCAGTGAGAGTCCGTGCAACGCTGTACGGCGACTTATATAACACAATACCGCTCTATAGTGAGAGCAATGTCTTGTTTCAAGTTTCTGGCCCTTTGGAGTGAAGAGGAAAGAAGTGTAATATGTGCGGATGTTTATAGGTCGTCATTAAAATTCTCCCAATGTTAATCCTTCTGAAGTTATCCGTCCACTGTGCGTGAAATTGGATCACATTTCTACGCCATTTCTGGAGTTGAGTTTCCGGTGGCCCATGGAAGGAGGAGGGAAGAAGGGACGTACAGACGTCTGCACAATGCATGACTATACGTCGTCATCAAAGGGCTCCGTTAATAATTCTGAAGTTATACTTCTGTGTGTGAAATTGTATCACACATTTTCTGTATCATTTCGTGCGTTGAGTTTCCGGTGGCCTATTGAAAGTAAAGCTAAAGAAACGTCTGCAGCAGATGTCTATGGGCGTCATCAAAATTCTCCTAGCGTTAATCGTTCTAAAGTTATGCTTCCACCGTGTGTGAAATTGTATTTCTCACTTCTTCCCAAGCTCGTCTTGCTCTTTTGTCGCCGTCGGCGCCTCCTCACCGCACCGGAGGTGGGTCGTTACGTCCATTGACCGCCATATTTAATGAATCTGTGAACGGACGGGCCGGATGATAATCATTGTAACATTCTTGTGTGTTTAAACGGTCTATTATTATTTGTGGCTGTATGCGGACGGATCTCTGTGTGATTTTATTTTTATGACAGTTCGCTTGGTTTTTGAATTTGGAAACTAAAAGCGTTATTAAATTTGGAACTGACGGGCTATTCTCGTTTTCCGCCCAGTGTCTGTACGCGGACGGATCTTTTTGTGATTTTATTTTTACGATAGTTCGCTTGGTTTTTGAATTTGGAAACTAAAAGCGTTTTTAAATTGGGAACAGGACGGGCTATTCTCGTTTTTGTCCAGCTGCTGTATGCGGACGAATCTTTGTATGATTTTACTTACATGACAGTTCATTTTTAAATTTGGAATTGATAATTTTTGTGTCGCTTGAGGAAATAGAGCCACTCGAATCTTCGAGTAAGAGGTAGTGCCATGCTACATTGCAGCTAAATTTAGCTGGCACGCCCCGGGCACCTCCCCTGTGACCTCACATGACACCTGTGCCGTCGCGTTTCGTCCGGCGTGTGAGTTTCCGATAGCCCGTGGAGACGGAAGGTGGAAGGAGGGCAACGCTGCAACACTGTTTCAATTCTAGGCGGATGTCTGTAGGCCTCAGTAGGGGGGAAAATGGCTCCAACTGCTCGTATGCCTCCTTATACTGTTAACAAATAACACCATGTTCAGAAAAAAGATTAGGGGGCTTTTACATAAGCATCCACAACCGGAAGTGACAATGTATGCGTTGCTCTACTCTCTCTCTCTCTAAGCCTCGTACACCGCAGAAAACGCTACAGCATTGCATCTTACGTGAACAAGACATTACCACCCAGATATAACTAGTCTAGCCATAAATTCTGTTACTAGCTGTTTAAATAAATAAAATAAAATTAAATTAAAAAATAGAAAAGCCTTTAATTTCTTGCTTTTACAGTAAAACTTATGATTTAAAAGTGCATGAAATTCTTACTTTTAAACTTAATAAAATATAGCTATGTATTTTTGTACAATTGCAAAACCCTTCTCAGCGGAAGGTGAAGGCCTCCTCCAAAGTTGACCAATGATCTCTGTCTTCTGCTGCTTGCATCCAATTTGTACCTCCTACTTTTATAATGTTGTCTGCCCAGCGCGCATAAGGTCTTCCTCTTTTTCTCTTTTTCTCTGGCCCGACTGGCTGTTTACGTACATTTAAAAAAAAACATTAATTTGACTTTCGAAATCTGTGGAGGCAGCAGTGATCAAGGTTCCGATGGAAACTGTTGACCCGACCGTTTAAAAGCGCGGGTTAAATTTAAGAGCACTTTAAATAACTAGTTAAGTCATTTTAACATACTCGTATATATTTCACGCTACATATCTTATCCTTTCTTATCCTACTTATATTATAAATGCGAAAGTTTGTATGTTTGTTTATTTGTTACTCACACAAAAACTGCTGAGCCGATTTTCATGGCCACTAACATAGAAGGTAACTTGGATTAACACATAGGATAGTTTTCATCCCGAAAAAATGTTCCTATGGGATGCCATGGGATGGTTTTCCACGATATCGAAATTTACGAGGGTAAAACCGCGGGGCGCAGCTATAGTTCACATAAAACTTTGAAATTAAATTATCATATTAGAAATTATTGGATATTTTCTTTGTAACAGAACTTATGGCTAGACTAGGTATAGAATTGGGGGGCACGGAGCAGAAAGATTAGATCAGTGATTCTCAACCACTGCCAAATTTCAAAAGTGTGCCGCCAAATTATGCAAATATACCTATATTAATGTTAATATTATTAAATTATATCATTTAAAAAGTAAAATATTTATAAAGTTATTATTGTAGTATTTCGTATATTTAAAATTTTTGTCATAAACTATTTATGCAGTGTGTTGTAGTTAGTAAATAATTTTTATCTTTTTCTTTGTGTGCCGCCAAATTTTGAAATCGTTAAATTTGTGCCGCAACAAAAAAAAGGTTGAGAATCACTGGATTAGATTATACATATGCGTTGTCCTCCTTCCTCCTCCGCCTCCATGGGCCACCGGCTACTTACACACCGCACGGAACGCGACAGCACATCTGTCACTTCACGATATCATGTAAGCGAGAGGTACCTCCCTGGTCGCGCCGGCCCAATTCAGCTGCAATGCAGCATGGCATTACCTCGTGTTCTAAGTTTCGTGTAGGTCGATTTCAAATAGACAATTATTATCAACGTCACCTCAAAAGCTGTCAATCAGTTTCAAATTTAAAAACGCTTTTATATTCCAAATTCAAAAACCAAGTGAACTGTTATAAAAATATAATATGTCCCCGTATCTCGGAGGCCTAAAAGTAGCATTAAATGCAAATCCGATGTCTATCAATTATTATCAACGTCACCTCAAAAGCTGTCAATCAGTTCCAAATTTAAAAACGCTTTTAGATTCCAAATTCAAAAACCAAGTGAACTGTCATAAAAATATAATATGTCCCCGTATCTCGGAGGCCTAAAAGTAGCATTATATGCAAATGCATATAATCCGATGTCTATCAATTATTATCAACGTCACCTCCAAAGCTGTCAATCAGTTCCAAATTTAAAACCCTTTTAGATTCCAAATTCAAAAACCAACTGACGACCGAGTTTGACGACCAGGCTGGCGCAGTGGTACAGGGCTCGGATAAGTGGAGCATGTTGCGCCGGGGGTCGCGGGTTCGAATCCCGCCTTGGTCATGGATGTTTATATATGTATTATATGTATTTCTATAACAAAAATCTTAAATATATAAAATTTCTTAAATTTATAAAACATATTAAATATATTTCCGTTGTCTAGTACCTGTAACACAAGTCCTTACGGTACTTAACACCGGGGCTAGACTAACGTGGTGTGTAAAGTCCACAAATATTATTATTATTATTATATAAAAAAAAAAAGAACTGAATTGTCATAAAAATAATATAATATGTCCCGGTATCTCGGAGGCCCGTATCATTTATACGGCGCTTGTCTAGCTGTGCCCCGGGGCCACCGGCGCTGCTGATGTCCAGAAGCCTCTACTTGCTCTTGTATTACGCTGTAGAAACTCCATTAGGATCAGCCGCGTCGCGTCTTTTTACAAAAAATAAAAGATGGAACGATGCGCGCGTCGATCGAAATCGATTGAAATTATAAATATGATAAATGTGAAATAAAGTACATAATAATTATTATGTATGTAGTATGAACATATAAAACGAGCATTACCTTGTCTGTAAGTCGCGCAAGGTATCTTACAGTTCGTGGATTCAAATCTCGACCTAACAGTGGAAATCATGGAAGTTTAGATATTTTATTTTATTTTCAAGGAACACTTACAGTTTCTTTAAACACTTATAAATTAATAAATAAACACAATATATCCATAAATATGTATTTATATCAAAAATGTGTCCATTGTTGTACATGTGACATAAGTCCTTACGGTACTTAGCACAGAGCTAGGCTAGGTGAGACAAGACAAGTCCACACTTTATCTGCATTACCTGGACACTGGCCATAAATATTGTTACAAATTAAAATAAAAAAAATATTTTTGAATTTGGAATCTGTCATGTTCAAATGACTTGTTATAATATTTATTGCTAAGTAGGTCCATTATTTATTGAGTGTTCTTTTATTAAATATATCTACAAACAACCAAAATATATTCTAAGTGACTACTTACACAAGACATTACCAAAACTTGAGGATAATAGAGAAGCGTTGACATTTGACCTTTAACCGGATGGGT
>LUGF01057646.1:1154913-1173045 GCA_001625245.1 Calycopis cecrops | reverse complement strand
AAAAAAAAAAAATTATACCATAAAAAAAAAAAAAAAATGTTATTTTCCTTATTAATATTTTTCATTATCCTTAATTTATCTAATTCCATCTTGCATATAAATCTAATTCAACTGACTTAATCCATTTTTATGACATTTTCTATATTAGTTATAGGCTATTACTAATATGCCCAAAAATATTATTATAACGATAATCAATAGGAATATATTAATAGTCGAGATATGCCCTCTTATCTCGTCAACTATAGAGTTATTTCATCGTTTCGTCCTGATTTATTAACAACCCTAACCTTCCTGTTCCACGTTCTATACTATCCTATCTATCAACACCAAATATGGATGAAGACTACCAGTTCATGGATTCAGAGCCCTTTGGGGATCTGGATGATGATCTGGAGTTTTCAGAGTCTCACTTAGATATGGAATTTAAAAGAGACAAGCATTCATTACCATTAGAGAGTCTAAGTAATGTAGACTATAGTCTTAACTCACCCATTATTAAAGATGAATTAGTAGAGTTTAGGCGATTTTACTTAGGGCAAATTTATAGACAATCATGGAGTAAGCGTTTATGGTCTGATAGGAAGATGTTTAATCATTTGAAAGTGACAGGCACTGAGCTAGGGGATCCTGATGAATTTCATCGGACATTTTTCAATATAATTAGGAATCACACTGTAAAAACTGACAAGTTCCAATCCTTTTTAAAAGAAGTTCAGATTAAACATGAACAAACATTTGAAATTCCACAGGCTTTTGTAAAGACATGGTTAGGTAAAGATTTAGAATTAAGGAATAAGAGATTAGTGGGAGAATACACAGAGCGCTTAGGAGCTCTTTGGATGGAGTTGCATATCATCACGACGATTATGAATGCAACATCATCCAGAGAAAGGAGGAATTTGTCAGAAAAATTACATTGGACACTCCATTCATACTCAAGTATAGAAGCCATGTCTCAGTTGATATATAATCTGGGTCCGGTTATCATATGTAAAGGATTAGTTTTGTTTTCAAAATACAGGATCTTAGCAGATAGAAACATGGTATTGTTAATGAAAGGCGTAGTAAATTCTAGAATGCAGTGTCTGATGTGCATTAGGAACCAAGATGATCGCAAATACAGTTTAGAGGACTATCATACTATTGTATCTATATATAATCATGGAGATGATATGATAATTCATTCAGGTAATATAGCATATGACGGCTTGAAATTGGTAGAGCCAATTTGTAATCTAAGAATGATGGAATTAGCACAAAAACACAGACCAAAAATTCCACTATTCAATGAATTTAGGGAGCATATTTTAAATTCAATACATGCTGACAACAACAATGAAATTTATCTTAATAGACTGTTAGGTACAATAATGACGATGGAATCTCCTGATTTGGTATTAGTAGTGTATGGATCATTTCGACATTGGGGTCACCCGTTTCTAGAGTATATGCAAGGCCTTACAAAATTATATGAGCAAACTACACTTAAAAAGAATATTGATTTAAATTACGCCTCACAGCTAGCTAGTGACATGGCATTCATTGTGTTACAAGATCAATTTAAAAGAAAGAAAAAATGGTTTGTCAATATCGCAGGTATTCCAAGAGATCATGTACTCTATGACCACATTAAGAATAATACATGGCCAACTCATTCTCAAATAGTTGATTTTGGTGACCGATGGCATGAACTACCGTTATCTAAATGCTTTGAGATACCCGATGTAATAGATCCTAGTTTAATTTATTCAGATAAAAGTCACTCTTATACTTTTTCAGAATTAAAGGAGCATATCTTAAAGTCTCCCAATACACCTGTCCCATCTCATAAGGTACTCAAGACATTCCTTCAAACAGAAGCCACAAATTGGAAGGAATTCCTCAAGAAGATAAATGATTTTGGATTAGAGTTAGAGCATTTAGTTATAGGTCTAAGAGGGAAAGAAAGAGAAATAAAAAGATTAGGTAGATTCTTCTCTCTGATGACATGGCAACTCAGGGATTACTTTGTAATAACAGAGTATCTTATTAAAATTCACTATATTCCACTATTTTCAGGGTTAACTATGGCCGATGATTTAAATTCAGTTATGAAAAAGATATAGAGTTATTGCTACCAGCGGCTTCATTCTGCACAATTATAGTTTCTTCTTTAGATTGCTGTTTTCCTATTCCGAATATACATATAATTAAGCCAATCAGGTATGCACTTTGTAGTTCACAGTTGGGTTTATTCTACGAGCCGCGACATATATGGTGACGTCTCAATTTGTGGCGTGCGACGGTTCATATGTTGGCGCCACTGGCAGGGTCGCCATGTAGGGTTCGGTGTCGATGAGGAGAAATGAAACCACTGACTGCTCGACAAAGACTACTCCTTTTATTATTAAGCAAGCATTATATATAGTGCCAGAAACTTAACATTAAATAAGTAGATAATTACAGACATGTATATAATTATTATACCACTAGACGTTGTACATTTTTGCTGCATACATATAAAAATAATAGACAATTCTGTTTCGATTATGGCCGGCACAATTGTCCGACCAAAATCTAAATTTTTCAACACCGTTATTAGCATTTTCCTAAACAAAATCTAATAAGCAGCTGCTGACCTCGTTAGCCCCTCTTTTTGAAATAGTTTCATCCCAAATATAACAAGTACCTTGTTTGCGACCCATGTCAAATATTATAAAGTTAAAACACGATAGTTTTCTTTTATATAGAATATACTTATTTGACCCTGTGGACATGAAAGCACCTTCTGGAAATCAAAAACTGCTGCTATCATTTTATCGTTAGAATGAATAGCTGTGTTTTTATCATCATTTTGAAAGAAATGGAACAAAATGAAAGAAATGGAAGATGAAATCATGCTAATAAAAAATCAAAAAGGCTCCCCAACCCAACTCGCTTCCGCTCGTGAATGAAAACATAACCCGCGAGATAAAGGATCAAAAATAAAAAGATACCCAATTTCACCCCTTTGACGATTAATAATGATGTTTAATGCTCTACTCATGAAAAATACCTTGGCCTCTGGTTAGATGACAAACTTAATTTTAATATACACATTAACCACATTAAAACAAAGTTACAATAAATATTAGGAGTACTTAACAAAATTTCCACTTGCATACCCCCAAGAATCCGAAACATTTTATATAACTCATTAGTAAAATCACATTTAGAATATTTAATTCAGGTGTGGGGATCAACTACAAATTCAAATATTAGCCCTTTACAAAGAATCCAAAATAAAATAATAAAAACTAAACTAAACTAAAAAATACAGGGTATTTTTTCTATGTGCGCCCAAATTTTTACAGGAGGGTCAGAATCGATAACATAGTTTAATAAATTAAAAAATGTATTTTTTTTACAATTTTTTACAACTCTAATAATCTTGAATCAATACGATATGGTCATAGCGATTTGTACCTACGTATACGACTGATCGTTACGTATGGCGTCATTAAATGACGTCATGTCATGCCGTGACATGTCAAAACGTGTCGCAACTTGCCCGCCATTCGCCCCCCGCTTCCCAGTACGGAGTACCTAGCTTATGGATTTAGATTTTAGTCTTCACCGTAGGGTTGCCAACATTTATTTGTTCGAAATATAGTATTTAGCCAAAAAAAATATAGTACGCTCCAAAAAAATATAGTACATTTTTTTTATGGTATACGGGGACAAACCAGCAGTTGGAGCCATTTTTCATGACTACCGTTGCCCATAGACATCCGCATAGAGATAAACAAAAGCGATACTATTCTTCCTCCTCCCACCTCCATGGGCCACTGGCTACTTAGACACCGCACGAAACGCGACAGCACAGCTGTCACTTTACACCAGTCTCGTGTAACCGAGAGGTATCACCCCGGTCGTGCTGGCCCAATTCGGCTACATGCATGCAGCGTGGCACTACCCCTTCCTAATTTCTTACATTAGTAGGGAAGAATTAAAAATAGACCTTATATTTTTACTTATTTACTTCTTATAAAAACTATATTTCTTTGCACTTCTTGCATTTTTTAATAATTTTTTGTCCTGAAGAAAACTGCCATACGATGTATCACAATCAAGTTTTAAATTAATATAAAAAGAGCTCTTTTTTGATTAAAGATATAGTTGCTCTATTTCTATCTTCCCGCCACTTCGAATTCATAATTGAAAATATCCTTTCTGTGATTGCTGATGTGGCGGGAATAGAGAGCAGAAAAGATATTATTTTATATATATTATTTAAGTTATTTTTAGTATTTTTGAAAATATGCTGCCATTTTTCTGAAGTGCTTTTATTAATAAATTCGCTTGAATCTTTTATTTTGGAAATAATTTCGTTTAGTATATTTATATTACAATAAAGTTCATCCATGTTCATCAAGTTTTCTCTGTAAATTAAGAACTTCAGGGAATTTAACATTTTTCTTGTTTCAAACCGTAGACAGAGAAAAGAACCTCTGTCTACGTTTCAAACCCATAGAAACTGTCTCTTTTTCGTTGCTCTAATGCCAATTTCAGACTGGACATTATGTTATACACATCTAATACTGTGACATTATTGCCTTCAAGGAGCTTGACAGCTTTATGAAAATTGTGTAAAAAATGGCTAGTAAAATGCAAAAATATTAATATTTTAATGTTTCCATCACTTCCGTTGATTTTTTAAATATCTTGAATATACACAGGGCAGTCCTCTCCTATACTAGTGAAATAGTCATACAAAGCATTCCAATTTAATATAATATTATCTACACATGGTAACAAAGATAGCCTCTGGTACCAACATGCCGTTTCAGCTCATGCCACAAATTTAAATTTGAGCGAAACATGACAGGGACACGCTCGGATACATGCATTATGCACACGCACATTACGTCTGTCCAAATGTTTTTTTTATTTTACTAATTTTAGTGTTGCAAAATATAAACATTGAGCTATTAAACTGAAATATAGTATTTTTAGCGTACTATATATTTCTTCAACAGTATGTAGTACGGAGGACCTAAATATAGTACAATACTATATATTATAGTACGGTTGGCAACCCTACTTCACCGTGACCTCATTACGAGTGCATGTGCTAATTAGTGTAGGTAAACAAGGGCGCAACAACCCCGTGTGAATTATTCAAATCGCGAATTTTATGAGATGGTACGATGTTACATTCTCAGCGGAGAAAGCCTACGTGCGGCTCAAAGGCTTTATCAAAGTGATTCTTTACCGCGTTTACGAAGACAGGGAATTAACACAAGTGTAAGGTCACCCGGGGCGAAAACAAATAAAAAAGAAGTTGTAACTTTGCCTCCCTACACCACGATTAGAAGGGTTTTAGAAGTAAACTTACTTGATTCTACACCTTTCAATGAACAGTTTTGACATAAAGTATGTTATAAATAGGCTTAGATTTTTCAATAATTTACATTTTTGTTTGATCAAAGCAGTAAAAGTTACATTCACCCCACCCTGGGGTTAATGCAATAAACAACATCAGTTATATAACCATGTTGTGATTTATAAATAGATGTTAGGGGTAAGAGTATGTATAGTTTTACAAAACAACTATTCGAAAATGATATCTAACTGCTGAGAATAGGGCTCAGTCTCCAAAAAATTCAATCTTTATTTTTTATGGGGCGAATGTGACTATCTCCCATACTAGCTAGTGTTGTGATACGTAGAAACTACTTATCGATATAGCGTCGTGAAACAGATTTTCGATGACAATAACGAAATATGCCACTTTAATTTATCCGCAAAACTAGCGCCGCCGTTCGTAATGAAACAAATAATTGCTCTTATAAAAATCTTTAAAAAATAATTAATACGCAATGTATACAAAGTCTGTCTAGTATAAATTTAGTCCATATTATTCCATATTATACCTTATCAACAATAAAACAATATTGTAACTTCACTGTTACATATTTTGATGAATTAATAAGCTGTAAATAAATGGAATAATATTGGCTAAGTTTTTCCTCAACAAATTTTAAATACGTTCCGTATTAATAAAGCAAATTTTTGTAATGACGGCGCTAATTTCGCGGATGTATCCCCCTTAAGTTATGTCACGCGAATAGTAACATTATTGTCACGATTTTATTTTTATTTTGTTTTTTTTTGTTCCTAAATACAAATTAAAAGTCATTTATAATACTTACTTAGTATTTATGTTTTTATA
Source organism: Calycopis cecrops (assembly GCA_001625245.1). Taxonomy (NCBI): domain Eukaryota; kingdom Metazoa; phylum Arthropoda; class Insecta; order Lepidoptera; family Lycaenidae; genus Calycopis; species Calycopis cecrops. The sequence continues at coordinate 1,166,849 of LUGF01057646.1, read as the reverse complement.
TTAAAAATCTTATACAAAACAGATTTTTATTAAACCTTTCTTACAATCTTATAAAAAAATCTGTAAGGACGGTACAGCAGGTAACAGGTAACGTAAAGGTAACAAACTGGTAACGTAAAAGCAAAAAAAACAGTCTTCCAAACTAAACTTCGCTTTTTACGAAATAAATATCTTAACACTTTTACTTAATAACTAAATAGTTTATTTGGCATTTAGTAATGACACTTGTATGAGTAATCATTTAAATCAAATTAAATTTAAAGTAATACAAAGTAGTATAAAGTAAATAAGATAAGGTAGAGGTAGCAAGTCTTAATTTCAGTTAAAATACTAGGTAAATCAATTCTTAATTCAGTCTAAGATGATGATAAGATGAGATAAGCTATAAATTATTTTTCAAAGACGTCAATGTTTTCTGAAAAAATATCAATTTCCCCTACGCAATCAGACTGAGAAAGCATGGTAATAATAACAGTAAAATCAATTATTGAGACGTCATTTTTAATCAATTTAAACATATTTTTTTGTTTATAAGTCTTCATAGCTTTAACAACAGCTTTTTCTTCAGATATATCTTCTATTAAGCAAACGTACTTGTAAGTTTTCTTTCCTAATGTAGAGCAAAATTTTGCTGGTACAAAGTCACCTTCTTTTGACATGAATATAAACTCTTGTCTTGAAGTAGATGGTACGTCCTCTAACTTATTATAAACTATCTTCTTTTTTTGGTTTATAAATGTTTTTTTTTGGATTCCATATTACTAATAGAATATCTCTCCCAAAGAATGAATTTATTCAGATTCCTAGGATCAAGACAGACTCTTAAGCCTCCTGATTTCTTAGTAGTTACAACTAAATTACTAACCCAAGGGGTAGGTTTATTAACCTTTGTAATAACACCTAGTTTTTCCATATCATTTAATTCCTTCTGCAGAGGCTCTATAATTGAAAAAGGGCACTTTCCTCTGGGGTTCTACACAAGGAATAGCTTGTTTGTAAATTTTAATTTCATGTGTAATAGGTAAACAGCCCAACCCTTTGAAAACATTCCAATATCTGCTCAAAATGTCTTTACATTTATTTATATTATTTCGATTTATGTTATTTATGTTAGGTATATTATTCGATGTTTTTATGCTAAATGCTTTAATAATTAAACCGTGCTTTATACAAGTTGGTAAACCAATTAAAGTTTGACAATTAAAGGGAGTTCATCACAAATTCTATGTAATCTTTGAAATTTTCATTAAAATTACAATATATTTTTGTCACAAAACATATGGGAATTTTATTTCCTTCATAGCCAAAAATTATTAACTTTTGCCACTTGTTATTGACAAAACTGTTATGTTTTAAATTCAAAGATCTATAGACTATATACATTTAAGGGTAAGTTTAGTTAAGGACAAAAATTGCTTACCGAAGTGACCGTCTCAAACTCAAAAAAAAGCGAGCTTGTAGGCCGTATAGAGGCTATGGAGGATCTCGCCCTCCATACAAAGGTCTTCTGAATTTTTCCCTAGGAGAGTAGAATCGAAAGAACCAAATAATAGATTCCAACCAAGATCTTCGTACAGTAACCATAATATTAATAATCAACCTAGCACATCCTACAGAACCTCTCCGTTCTGCAAATATTGTAAAAAAACAGGACACACTCTAGAAAATTGTAGTCTTCGTGAACACAATAATAAAAGATTTTCAAATTCAGTAAATAATTCAATTTAAAAAAATATTCAATTCAGTAATCCATTTGACAGTCATGCATTTACGAAAATATATAATATTATCCTATTCTTATTCCATAATACCAATATCACCATTAATATGTACAATAATATTATTATATACCCTAACATGAGTGAAATACAAAAGATATTGAAAGAGAATCATGATATACCAATATCAGGTCATTTAGGTTCAAACCGAATGTTAAAAAGAATTCAAGAAAAATACTATTGGCGTAGTATGCGCAGTGATGTGAAAACTATGTTCATAAATGTGCATCATGTCAAACAAATAAAGCCTTACGCCAAATTAATAGCGCACCAATGCAAATTACTACAGCATCTACACAACCATTTGAGCGAGTAGCATTGGACATTGTAGGTCCACTTCCCGAAGTTGCCAGCACAAAACTAAAATTTATACTTACATTACAAGATGATCTTACGAAATACTCAACCGCATATCCTATTTCAAACGCTACAGCAGCAGAAAGTGCTGAGTGTCTTGTCTATTACATCACACAATTTGGTATCCCGAAAACAATTATAACTGACCAACTAATTGCACCGCTGAATTATTCAAGCAAACATGTAGTTTCTTAACAATTAAGCAGCTTTGGTCTACACCTTATCATCCTCAAACACAAGGGGCTCTCGAGAGAAGCCATTCAGCATTAAAAGAATATCTAAAATCTTTCGTAGACGAAAATCAAAATAACTGGCCTAGATATGTCTACACAGCTATGCTTACATATAATACAACTGTTCATAGTACCACCAATTTTACTCCTTACGAACTAGTATTTGGCCATAAGGCAATAATACCATCCTCAATTTATGATTCTTCTTTAGAATCCACTTATAATAGCTATGTAAGAGTACTACAACAACGCTTAAGATTTTCGAGAGGAAAAGCCATAGAAAACATTCTTAGATCCAAAACAACATCTTAGACCTATGATAAACGTACAAAATCAGTAACTTATAAATCAGGTGATTTAGTTTATGTAAAAAACCACGTAAGACTTCAAAAAGCTCTATCACCCATCTGGAAGGGTTCGCATAAAGTTATCAAAATAAATGGAAATAATACCCTCACGTTATTAATAAATCGCCGACACGTGAAATATCACTATGATGAAATTAAATTAGCCAAACCTTATGACTGAGCATATCGTATCTATACATATAATATATAATTTAATTAAACTAATTTTAATTACTCACAGTCATATCACAATTTCAGAATCGCCACAACGTGTCTCCCCATTGTCAAAACCGATGTACCAGGGTGAATCAAAAAGTTCTTAGAAACTTATTTAACCTTTTTGGAGGCAGTTCGATATTTTTTTTAAAGATTACTTACTTACTTACTTACTTTCGCCGGCGCAGTGACCCGAAGTGGATCTTGGCCTCCGACACTAGATTGCGCCATTTGTCCCTCTCCTGCGCGATAGACTGCCAATCAGTCACCTGCATGTCGCTTAGGTCTTTCTGACACTCGTCTATCCAGCGATATCTAGGCCTCCCAATTGGGCGTTTCCCTCTTGGTCGTCCCAGGTACACTTGTTTGGCCGCACGATCCTCTCCCATTCTCTCTATGTGGCCAAGCCAGCGAAGTCGAGCAGCTTTGCTCTCACCGATGATATTGGGCTCGTCCACAAGTTGTTCCACCTCCAAATTTTTTCTCACTCGCCATGATCCGTCTTCTCGCCTGGTGGGCCCCAAAGATTCCTGAGAATCTTTCTTTCAGTCACTAAGAGCTTGTCCTCCTCCTTCTGAGTTAACGTCCAAGCTTCACATCCATACATCAAAATTGGTCTTATCACTGTTTTATACACTCTAATCTTGGTACTTCTGCTAATGAGCTTGGAAGTAAGGATTTTATGAAGGGCTGCAGAGCATCTTAGGGCATTTTGTACTCGTACATTTTTTAAAGATTGACAATTACATATTATTTATCCAGACTTTCAGTTGTTTTCGACAGATCGTTCGCAAAATATAATTTTATTGTTGAAAGTTCTGATTAAAAAACGAAACTATGGAGAAAAACGAGTTACGCGCGGTAATAAAGTATCTGTTCCTGAAAAATATTTCTACGAAAGAGATTTTTTCGGACATTCAACAGACATTAGGGAATGATGTTTTACCCTATTCCACTGTGGCTTATTGGGTTGCTGAATTTAAAAGAGGTAGGTCGAGCTGTAAAGATGACCCGCGTTCTGGACGACCTTCAAACTCCATCACCGAAGAAAATGCCAAAAAAGTGGAAAAATTGGTTTTACACGACAGAAGAATTACAATAAAACAATTAGCTAAGATCCTTAAGATATCGTTCAGTACATTTTAACCGATTCACTGGGGTTCAAAAAAGTGTCAGCAGATGAATGTTAAGCGAAGAAAACAAAAATCGACGTTTGGATATTTCTAAGCGTAATCTTGAAATGTTCCAACGTGATTCAGATAATTTTTGCCGTCGTGTTGTAACCATGGATGAAACATGGGTCCACTATTTCGACCCGGAAACGAAAAGACAAAGCATGTCTTGGAAACGACTATCCTCACCACCCGTGAAGAAATTTCGAGTTTCTCCGTCTGCAGGCAAAGTATTGCCTCGGTATTCTGGGATAGTGAAGGAATTCTTTTTATTGATTACTTGCCAAAAGGGCAAACGATAACTGGATCCTATTATGCAAACTTAATCCCGAAATTACGTGAAGTGATTAAAGAAAAACGTCGTGGGAAATTGTCATTGGGCGTGTTGTTTCTCCAGGATGACGATCCACCTCATCGTTCGGAAGTTGCGCTCACCGCAATCCGCAGTGCTGGCTTCGAAGTTCTTGATCACCCACCATATTCTCCTGACTTAGCCCCGAGTAATTTTCACTTATTTCCAAAATTAAAGGAGCATATTCGTGGAACTAAATTTGACTGTGATTACGCGGTTATGACTGCCGTAGAGGAGTTTTTTAATAGTGGAGAAAATGATTTTTTTGCGGAAGGAATAAGAAAGTTGGAGATGCGGTATTTTAAGTGTATTAGATTAGAAGGAGATTACGTAGAAAAATAAAATATTTTTGTTTAAAAATTTTATTTTTTTTGTATTCATTCTAAGTACTTTTTGATTCACCCTCGTAATAGAACCAATTAAAGAGAACACAGGAATCTATTTTGATCCGACAGGAACCCTGAAAAAGTCAGATAATTATCTCCATGTTTTAGTGCCCATTGATATTTCATACTTACAACCTCACATAGAGAATATAAAAACAGTATTAGGATCTGCCAGATACTTTTGTAATGAAAATGAAGTAAGTACCTCTAAATGTCATAATTTCCTACAACCTTTAACGTCTTGTCTTGATAACATCCTAAGAGATTATAGTGCAATCTCACATTTGATTCCCGAAAGGGATAAAAGGTCTGCGTGGTTTGCCGGTATTGGTACACTCTTCAAACATTTGATTGGCACACTGGACGAAGATGACTCAATTAAATACAATGCTGCAATTGAACACTTAGAAAATAATGATAAAAAACTCTCATCCCTCCTAAAGGGGGATATCTTAATAACTGGTACAGCATTAAAAAACTATAACAAAACTTTAAGCGTAATTAGAATAAATGAAGCCCGGATGGGCTTCGCTATTGAAAAATTGTCAGCTGTGTTAAATAATATATCTAAGATTTCTAGTGAACTATATATTGTAACTGAAATGAACGAAATTTATAATGAATTGTCTTCTAGCCTATTAGCCTTATCATTCAAACTTAATGACATTATCGACGCTATAATGTTTACCAAGAGCCACTCTATCCACCCGTCATTTATAACACCTAAACAACTGTACGAGGAACTATCAAATAATGTCAAAGACATAAACAAAAATCATGAACTTCCACTGAGTTTGAGTTTGGACAGTGTCCATACACTAATTGACATAGCTCAATTGTCATGTTATTTTGTTAATTATAAAATAGTGTTTGTTATTAAGATTCCTCTAGTGTATAAGTTAGAATACATTTTATATAAGTCTATTCCTGTTCCTATTCGACATGATAGGGAACAACCAAATTCCTATGCAATGATTTTACCCGATTGTAATTATATAGCTGTAAGTAGAGATAAGTCAACGTCTGTATGCCTTAGTGATGTAAGCAAATGCTCTAAGATTATTAATAAATTTTTTATTTGTAATAACATAGAAAATCATTCGGTTCAAAATTTACCTACTTGTGAGACAGAAATGCTATGTAAAATAATTAATAAATTACCACAACAATGTAAAACTAGATTATTCCACGGCCATATTGATACCTTGCAAGAGTTAAAAGGTAACAAATGGATATTAATTGTAAAATCTGAACCAACTATACTCACCCTTGATTGTAATACTCGAGTTGTAGAATATAAGTTATTAGGTACAGGCATTATTAATCTTGAACCAGGCTGCAAAGCTTATTGTAAGGATAAAAAGAACTCCTTTCAAAAGCTATATATATTATAATAACTAAACCAGTTATTTCCGACTTCAACATAATCAATAATTCTTGTTGTGAAATTAAATTCGATGTTATGAAATCAAAATTGCAACCGATACAATTAAGTAACATTCATTTAGAAAAACTTGTGGATATTTCCAACAAAGAAATAATGTCAAATATTGATAAAATTATTAATGGACCTAGCCCGCTTATTGGGTATGATTCTCACTATCCTAATATTACTTATTGTTTGATCATTTTAATTATATGTTTTATATCTTATTATTTTTGTAAGAAATTCGGTAAAAGTCAATTTCCTAGAAACAAATCTGAAACAAATGACTTGCCAAGCGAGACTCATGAGCTGGAAGAAATTCCAGCCCCAAAACTTCGCATTTCCTGTTGAAACTTACAATAAATTATAAGTTTCATCTTGTTGGGGGGGGTTGTTATATCCCTGACCTGTAGAGAGAATTGCTGACACATCTCCACCTCAGCATAAGTCGCTGCAGCTCATCATAGCCGAGCTCCGGAGAGCTCAGTCCGGGCTAAACATTCAATAAGATCTGACGTATACCGAATTTCCCTGCTTTTCAATTGTAATTATTTTAGGGATTAGAAATATTTTTTTTTTAAAAAGAATCCTAGTGTTTCCGTTCTAACAGTTCGTTATAAAAAAATTGCGAAGTTCGTGGTAAGTTTTTGACAATAATTTAACTGTTTTAGTTTAAACTATTCTAAGTACTTATTCCTAAATATATAAATAGCTTTTTCATAGTCTTAAACTGTATAATTTTGTTTATATGCAATAATAATAAACTCTTGAAACTAAAATGTGTGAGATATCCAATAAGGGCTAGGCCTTATTACTGCACAACAGGCCATATTTGGGACCGTAGGCTTTAATGAAAATCCCGTAATTTTTATAGCATTTTTGGTACTTATTTTGGAGTTATAACTATTACATGTCCTTGTATATTATTACAGATATAAGTCAGCTGAAGGGCGTCTACATTATACAATGTCTTTACCAAAACGTGCCACTTGGTCAGAAGACAATTAGGCCACAGCAGTGCGGCTGTACGTCGTGGTTTATCGACTTACAAAGCCTCTGTTCAATATGGTATTCCTCGTAGAACCCTCAGAAACTACGTAGAAAATGGGGTTTTTTTTATAGTACAGGGGGCAAACGAGCAGTCGGGTCACCGAGATGATGGTGTTTTCCGACGCCCACAGACATCTGCAACACCAGGGGTTTTGCAGTTGCGTTGCCGGCCTTTAAGATGAGAGTAGGCTCTTTTCTTGAAGATCCCTAAAGTCATATTGGTCCGGAAATACCGAGGGCGGCAGCTGATTCCACAAAGAAGTAGTGCGCGGGATGAAGTTGCGTTTAAAGCGCACAGTGGTGGACTTCGGAACATCTAGATGGTGCCGGTGGAAAATTGAATTTTGACGCGAAGTTCGATAGATAGTGAAATTCAGCTGCAGGTATTAGTCCGAACAATTCCTCGGAACACTCCCCATAGAAAATACGGTAAAAGATGCACAGCGAACTAACATCTCTCCGTATGGCAAGTGTATCAAGCTTGCTGGAAAGAACTTGGTCGTCGACGATTCGAGTTGCGCGACGTTGGATGCGGTCAAATGGTATAAGCTGGTATTGAGGTGCGCCTGCCCAGAGATGACAACATTACTCCATGTGGGGTCTAACCTGGGCTTTATATAGTTTCATACGGTGGGCCGGCGTGAAGTATGCCTTCGCCCTACTCAGCACACCAAGCTTTTGCGATGCTAATTTAGCTTTCGCCTCCAAATGACCGCGGAACTGAACATCGCTCGATATGTCGACGCCAAGTATTTCAATGCTAGCTGTATTCTTTAGGGGCGTGTTCTCAAAACGAGGATAAACGACGAAGGGGGTCTTTTTTGCGGAAAACGCGCAAACTTGAGTCTTATTAGGGTTAAATTGGACAAAATTTAGTCGGCCCCAATCCGAGACTTTGGTTAACAAAGACTCGACCTCAGACACAAGTTTGTTCCGATGTGCAATGACGTGCTCCTGTGAAATATTGACGCGGCCAGTGTATAAGGCGTCACCCGTGCTGTCATCCGCATAACAATGGACGCCGCTGGTCAGCAGCAAGTCATTGATATGCAGGAGAAACAAGGTGGGAGACAGGACACAGCCTTGTGGAACGCCAGCATTGACAGCCATTAGATCCGAGCATGCACCGTCGACAACGACCTTGATGCTCCGGTCTGTCAAAAAACTGGCGATCCAGTCACATAATTACTTATCAAAAGACTAGGAAGGCGCACAATATTCACTCCCGATCAAGAGAAAGATTTTATTACAAGTATATATATAAAATTTTCGGAATTAGGCATACCTTTGACTCAAAAAAATGACTAGAATACAGGCATTTGCTTTTTGTCAAAAGTTTGTGATTCCTCATAATTTCAACCAAAAAAATGGTATCACTGGCAAAGGATGGTTGAGATTATTTTTAGGAAGACACCCAGAGTTAAGTAAACGCAAAGTATAATTTTTAAATCCTGCCCGAGCTCAAGAATTAAACAAGTCAATTGTGTCTCACCATTTTCAAGAGGCTAAAAAGCTATATGACGAACTTGACTTGCATAACAAGCCCGAAAAAATATATAACATGGATGAAAAGGGCTGCAGGCTGACCTTACATCACCAACAGACTGTCATCTCTAAGAAAAGGTCTAAGAGAGTACATATGCGGCAGAACATGGGGAGAACGTAACAGTTGTGGGATGCGGTAATGCGCTTGGAAATCCTGTACCCCCCATGATTGTGTTTAAAGGCAAAAGGAAGAGAGCCGAATTTGAAGAGAATCTTCCACAGGGTTCAATTTTGCACATGGCTAGCAAAGGCAGCATGACAACAGATTTATTTATCTAATTTATTAGACACCTTGCCAAGCATAAAACTTTTGGGAAATGTTTACTTATTTTCGACGTTGCAAAATCCCATTTAGATTTTCGTATTGCAGAGGAAGCGGAATTGAACGATATAGTGCTATATTGCCTGCCGTCGAACACAACTCATGAGCTACAGCCCATGGATAAGTGCTGTTTTAAGCCTTTTGAAACGTATTGGGACCAAGAGGTACAGCAATTTATCTATGAAAACCGCGCAAAATCTATCTCGAAGCGATTTTTTTAATATCATTTTATCACGTGTGTGGTCTAAGTGCATGACAACTGCAAACATTACGAGTGGGTTCAGAGCCACTGGTCTTTACCCATTTAATCCTAATATACCTTTCCGAATATAATAGTACCCGAAACCGCTTTTGCCCTATCTATTCTTACTGAACGACCAACGAATACTGTTCTAACAGTAAATAATGACAACAATATATCTGTACAGCCATCATCAAACCTTATTTCAATGACATGCTCCGATACTGATGCAGGAACTGACTGTGACTCTCGCTCCTCGTCGCCTATTGCCACCTTACAACAACTTCGTACTTTGATTTCAACCCAAACCTTGCCAACGACACCTGCTTCGCCAGATATTCAAATACTACAAAATTATTCTTATAATTGTCACACTCCTACAAATTTTGATATTTTAGATCAAGAAAATCGTGAAAATCAGCCTGTAACAAGCGGATTTTCCAATCCTCGCACTAAGACGATACTTGTAGATTAAAGCGATGCCGACGAATTTTCCGAACCAGAAGATAGGGACCAATTACACGACTCTCAAGTCATGAGTAATTTTTTGAGCCGACCTGTTTGTGTATCACGATTCAGGATATATTCTTCTTCTGATTCTTCTACTGATTCTGAAACAAACAAAGTGACAGAAAGTGCCAAGGATACACCTGTACCTGCTCTTTCAACTCTGGACCAGAAAAGAGCTAACTTAACTTCTACAACCCACGAATCTCAAGTTCATCAGATGAAGATGATCATTTGACTCTGGCACAATTAAGTACACAGTCGCCCTTCCAAAAATTCATGCCAACACCTGATTATGGAGAGATTAAATCTCGACCACGGAAGAAAGCCCCAAATTACAAAGGTCAAATAATAACAAAAGACTTATTTAATAAGCAAGAAACAGAACACATAGAAAAGAAACCAATTAGTAAAAAAAGACCTGTAAGAAAAGAAACAAATAAGAAACAAAAAAGACGATTAAGAATACTTCTAAGAAAAACAAAACAGCAGGAAAGAAGTGTACAAATAGAAAGATAGATGAAGAAAGCTGGTACTGTCATGCATGTCATGAAGAAAAAGTTACAGATATGAGACATTGCATGAATTGTTCCAAGTGGTTTCATGAAGAATGTGAAGTACCTTAATTAAACTTGCAACGGTACTCTAGAGAGTGATTTTCAAGTACGACTTTGTTCTATTCAATATCTCAGAAAATAATAGGAATATTTGATTTTTTCTTTCATGTATCAATAGATAATTGATAACCAATGCTGATTTTGTAAAAAAAAACGATTTTGCTTTATAGTCACATCTGACATTGTTCTAGGGGAGTGTCGATACAATTGTTTAAATGGAGTAGGACGACTACTAGCAAATGTTCCGTTGTCAAAATATTCTTTTACTAAAGTTAAAGAATTAAATGACGTGCTTCTTCACTGCAAAAAACTAAAATTTGAGTTTCATCATACATTTAATCTGCTAAGACAAAGGAGTGAAACTGGACTTGGGTGGCACTTCTATTTCACCGACTTCTTTATATGTAGTCTTAGATATTCCCAACGCCTTATTTCTCGCACATTTTAAGAATTGTTTGACATTATCATAATTTGGTAAGTTAACTAAACTAAATTGATTCCTCTGTTTTTTAAAGCAATATTTTTTTTATCGTACAAACGAAGTACCGGTTAATCGGAAGTCACCAACATCTCCAGTAAATCGCACATTTCTTTTAGCACTTCATTATTAAATTCGTCTTGATAACAAATGTGTTGTTTCTGTTTCAAAATTATATTAAAAAAGTTTTTTTAGTACACGTAACGGAGACAACATTACAGAGTTCAGACTTTCTGCAGAGACTATTCTCAGTATTTCTATTATCTATGAGACTGTTGATCAAACATGTGTAACGGCTGCTTTGGAATAAAAGTTTTGCTATTTACGAAAATAAATCTAAGTATTGAATGTATTTATTATAAAATGTTTAAACCTGTTGTGACGTATTGCGGATTCCACCCGAACTAATTGTGAACACGGCAAAATGATGTAATTTTTAAATAAATCCAACTCAAACTGTGCTTGAATAAGATTCAATTTTGCATCTTGGACTTACGATTTTATCAAACAACAATGACATCTGCACTAAAGAGTAGGACAACACTTCGCTGGCTTACTAGAGTGCGCGCAAGATAACTTTGCGCGCGGCCGAAATTGGAACTAACTCGTGTCCGCTGTCTTGTCGTTTACGTCAGGTGTATTGTATATTGCATATTTGACAGGTAATTATTAAGGCTGCCATAACAATTAAACTTCCCTCATTATCTGGATATGCTATTAACTTTTTTTTAGTAGATAATTATTAATATCACGTAAATATTAATAATGAACACTTACATAGTCATTGAGTTCTATGTACTACTAGAGAAGACATCTCAACTAGATTTTGTGTCATACGTATTAGTCCTTGTCTAAATGTGACGTCTTTGAGTACAATTTTTATTTCATAAATTGCCTTCGTGTGTATTG
>LUGF01057646.1:1133117-1148347 GCA_001625245.1 Calycopis cecrops | reverse complement strand
GTATGCAGTGAGCGCCGCGTCCGTGCCCACTGTTTGGCGTAATCGTCTTAGAGCATAAACAAACCTGTCAAGTTTGCTACACACGTATTCTATATGGGCCTTCCAGTTGCAGTTCTTCTCAACTATAAGTCCTAAGAACTTTGATGAGTCGACTCCTAAAATATTTATATTTTTGTAGTTTATATTTAGATCGATTTTTTTAGAGTTATAATTTTGAAATTATTGTATTACTTGGGTCTTTTCTATATTTATTTTTAAATTGTTATTACTAAGCCAATTAATTGTATTGTGTAATGTTGAATTTATGTCGTCTTCTAATATGTTTCTATTTTTTCCTTTCACGATAATTGTGGTATCGTCTGCAAATAGTAGAGTAGGGTGGTGAGTAAAGGTGATCAAAACTGCCTCCGGAATCCTGGTCACTGACCAGGCCTCCATTGCTGAAACCTTTGTGGATGAATTCCACAAGGTCTACACTGCTGAGCCTCCACTAACCCCAGAACAGCAATTGCCTTCCTCCGATGACAGCATTGCCATCTTGGAAGAAATTGATTTCTCCATCGTCGAAGTGGGCCAGACACTCTGCAGTCTCAGCACAGAATCCGCTCCAGGACCAGATGGAATTCCAACAGCCTACCTGAACGCCTGCGCCACTCAACTCGCATCCTCTCTTTGTGACCTCTTCACCTACTCGTTCTCCTCTGGCGTTCTCCCAGAGGCCTGGAAAAAGGCTCTTGTCACCCCCATCTTCAAGAAGGGCGACAAAATGGATCCTCTCAAGTACCGCCCGATCAGCCTTACAAGCTCGGTCGGCAAGGTGATGGAGCGAATAGTGATGCGACAAATGCTCGATTTCATCCTCGAGCACAGGTTGGTGCCGGACCAACAGCACCGCTTTCTGCCTGGACGATCGACACTGACAAATCTACTCTCGTCTGTTGACCATTGATCGAAGGCTTTGAACGCTGGGCACTCGATGGATGTTATTTACTTGGATTATTCCAAAGCCTTCGACAAGGTCCCACACAATCGTCTGCTTGTCAAGCTGCACCGCCTGGGCATCAGGGGGAGACTCTTAGCCTGAATTCGAAGCTACCTCAGCAACAGGTCCTTCAGAGTGAGAGTTGGTGAAGCTGTCTCTTCTCCACGACCGGTTCTCAGCGGGGTGCCACAAGGATCCGTCATTGGCCCCCTCCTGTTCATCCTTTATACGAGTGACATTGGAAAAGATCTCAGCTGTAGATGGAATGCGTACGCTGAGGACACCAAGCTCTTTGCTGACCCGGCTTTGTCGCACCAACAACTGCAGTCAGATCTCCTTCTCGTGCTGAGATGGTCTGACGAATGGCTTCTCCCCCTCAACTTAGCAAAATGCCGAGTACTGCACATGGGGAAGAAAAATCCCCGAATGTCCTACTTCCTGGGGAACGCCAGGGTCGAACCGACAAGCTCGCAATCGGATCTTGGAGTTGTTGTCACCGAAGATCTCAAGTGGGACCAGCAAGTCCGAGCGATCGCCAGGAAAGTCTCTGCTCATCCTACCTCATCTCTAAGGCTTTCTCCGAGGTGGACTGTGAACTTGCGAAATCCATCCTGGTGACATATGTTCGCCCCATCCTGGAATATGCGAGCCCAGTCTGGTGCCCGTATTATAAGAAGGATATTGCCCACCTCGAGAGAGCTCAGAGAAAACTGTCAAAACGCCCTCGGAATCTACAACACCTGGACTACGAGCAGCGCTGTGCCATCATTGGCATTGAATCACTGGAGCGTAGACGACTGCGCGCTGACTTGGTAGAAACTTATAAACTACTCAACGGCAATTACTCAACACCTGAGGTAGACGGTATTGTGACTGCTGTTTACAATCCCAGGTTACGTGGACACCCACTGAAACTCAAAAAGGAGAGAACTAGGACTGATGTGCGTGCTCACTTGTTCAGTAACCGAGTTGTCAACAGCTGGAATCAACTGCCCACAGAATGCGTCACTGCCGGAACTCTTCCAACTTTTCGAGCCAAACTAGATCGCACACCTTTTTGAAACTTACAACTTTGTCATCTCTCACTTGAATTTGACTGTAATCTTGTATTAACTTGAATTGTATACTTTACTTGAATTGTATCCATCCTCACTTTTATTATGAAACATATGTATTATCAGCTCTGCTGCTGCCATATTATCAATAAATAAAAAATAAAAAAAGAAAAAAATTATTTCACACTTACAATACTTGCAATAGGCATCGTATCACCGTTGACAGGCTGTAACCAATTCTTAAATTCCAGCATTTGCTCCCACTCTGCCCGGTAATGCTGAGTGTATTTCGGCGGCATATTAACGACAAATTTATTGATAATAGAAAACAATAAAACTGACAACTGCACTATATTTACTAATAAGTATATCGTATAATGTATTCCTATTTCACTATGTCTGATCACAAAAGCTAGAACAGAATGAATGATGTTTGATTGTTTCTCGTTGTTTGTCATTTTAAGGGGAATCCCCGAGTTATAGTAGAGACGTATGACGTAAAGACGGGCCACTGCTAACCAGTGTTACCACTTTGGGTATCATTAAATTGGCAACACTGTGACTGAGACCAGTTGTGTCCAGACCTGAAAATTAAATATCTCGATTAATTCATGAAAATTACCAATTCAAACCTTCTTGGACTGATAGCATAAATGACTTATCTGTACTCGCCTCTCAGCTTCGTCATCGTCAGAATCAGAAGAACTCGCTGAAATACGAAGAGTGGGTGCTGGAGGCACGAAATCCTTATCTATCACTGAGTAATCACTTGAATAGTCTAAAATGTTATGTTGCTCGTCCATTTTTATTGGCTATTATTTTATTACTACAGGCACTTAATACTTGCATTTTAATTGCACTGAATATACTGTTTACTGTCAGAACTCAGAAAACCGCGCAATTGAAAAGGTGACAGCCGTGACAGGTGACTTAAGACTTTGGTCATAGACAAGTTAATGTTTTTCCAAACGGCAAAGTCCTATGTTAAACATAGAACCTTGTGAAAATAAGAAATAAATTAAAACTAAAATGGAATGATTCTATGTGTAACATAGAACTTCGTTGTCCCTTTTCACAACATAGGACCGCGTAATATTTGATATTTTGCAGTACGGTGCTGCCATCTCTGCCTTTATTTTTGCAAAATAGTAGTAAATAACACATAGAACCTTGTTGTATTCATAACTCAATAAGTGCTAAAATTGTAACATAGAACCTTGTAATGGTGAGCCAGCGACTTTAATAATTTCGCTGAAACATTGTGTAAGCACATAAGGATGGATACGTCAGTTATGAGTATATTTTGTTTAATTTTAGGTTTAATTCATTTTTTTAATATCATAGAATTTATGTTCTATATTATATAATATTTTAATGATGCTAATAATATATTTTATCGTTTAATTTAAAATATGTGGTTTATTTAGTCCCTAAATGTATCCTTCATAAAATAAGATGAAAGTCGTAGGACACACTGATTTCTAACGAACAACATTTGAGAAATCCGCCCATATTTAATTTTATTTAAAAAAATAATTGTAAACGGCAAAAGTTCGTTCATTCCTTCTTAACTTTCTCAATATCACTTAATGCATGTATCACATCACAAATTTTCGTCGAAGTGTGCCTGTTGTTGACAAAATGTAATAGTGTGCTATACATGTTTACCTCCCCTCTCTCAAGTAATGGCAGAAAAAGTTGTACTCTGATCATTTGTATGGCATCTCCATTGGTTAAATGCTCTAAGTGTAATCGCTAAAGAAAATAGGACGAATCAAACCAAGGTTTTCGTGGACTATCTATTTATCCGTCCGTGTGTCCAGACTATATATCTGAGCGTATTGTCTATAGTCAGTTTAAGACGTCAGTTGTATTTTGTGTTTTATCTGTTATATTTTGGTCATCCATCTCTAGTAAAGTCTATGGGTAACTATTTTGAAAATAGTCGAAAATAGTTGATGTAGTTAACATACTATATTTTTGACTATATTGGCACAAATTATATATGTATTATATTAGCTAATATGAAGTTTTATTTGCAAAACAAATTTAAAATTGTGAATCGGCCGTATCTGTAGTAGTATCAAGGTAGGTTTCTAGTACCTAGTTTCGTGTTTATTCATCGGCTTAGTAAATATGTACGTACAAAGTATTAATTAAAATCTTGTGAAGTTACAAAAATAGGTTACCTTATGGATAACTAAACAGTGATTTTAATTTTTAGATATAACACCATTGACTAAAAAATGTCAACTTCGCCGGGAAGATTTGACCAGAAAAACCGTTGTGTTAATTGTTTGTTTTTAAGACACCTAAAACTATGCGAACTCTGTGCTTGGCAGAAATGCCTGCTTCACTGGTTAATACGTTGCTGTCATGGATAACTCCTTCTCAGGTAACCTATATTACAATTATTAAGTAGTAAATTACTTTATGTACACCGATGCCTAAATATGCTCCTTTAAAACTATGGGTCAAAATGGGCTTGGATTAGATAAATTATTTGATTAAGGTCGCTGGTTAAATCAAGCCGCTCCGATTTGAAGATTCTGTGAATTGGAGAGGCTAAATGTGCTTAATCTAAAGTATAATCATCAATGTGCCTTGCTGCTGACAGATCCGGGGCACCTCAGTATAGGCTGCCGATGGCACCCGCTGTGTTTTAGTGTATGGTATTGTGATATGGTATTGCTATTGATCAAAAAAATATATAATAGTATTTTTTTTACCATAAAGATTATCTTATGCAGATTTAGTGCATTGCACATACTAAATACTTGTATTTTAAAACCTGGTTTACAACCCTGGTATTTTTATGTACTCATACTAGTTAGCCTTGGTATTGTATATTACAAGTATTCGCTGGGTGCGAAGTACTAGGTGGGGGTAATACAATCGACCGCAGCGCTCATAGTTGGCAAAAATAATAATAATGTTGGCGCTGTCCACTACTCCACTGTCACTGTCGATACTCAATCTTAGTATTAACATTATAACATCACATTATTTCGCCGACAAAAATGAGTCACAGCAGTTGTTGTGTTGCAAATTGTAAGAATACTGGCAGAAATAGTAAATGCGAGTTTTATAGATTCCCAAGAGCTACTTGGAAAATTGAACAATGCAAGAAATGGATAGCTGCCGTTAAGAGAAAAAAGTAAGTAACATAACCTTATTAAATCTTGTATTTGATATTATTCTTATAGAATAGATTTTACTTATATATATTTAATTTTGATTCAGTGCTGATGGATCGCCTTGGTATCCAAAACCAAGTGATTTAATATGCAGTAATCATTTTATTGGTGACAAGAATCAGACGAGTCAGCCATTCCTAGATACATTCCGCGACAATATTTCCTCCAGTCTATCGTTCAAAAAGTATCAAATGAATCTGGAGCTATATCACGGTACAAACGTTTTATGGAATGGAAAAAGAAGACTGAACTGTACACCATACTGACCAACCCATAAATTATTCAGTCATCAAAAACATCTCATCAAGTAGACATGACTTTAAAAAGTGACCAGGAATGTCAAGTTGATATATTTTCGAAATTCAACAATGCAGTAAAAACATTTATATGTATCAGATATATTTATAGCCAAACTGTATGTGATGCTGAAATACAAACAGAAATAAATAACTCAACTGTTTGTGTTAAAAATTACAAAGAAATGAAGGATAAAGAATGTGATACCTCTCAAAAAACATATATAGATATGGCCACTTCAACAGAAACAGCTGATTTTACTGGTTCACAAATGACGATTGAATCTGGATTGATTGATTATTTGGAATTTGGTGATATTGTATTAGCTGATAAAGGTTTTCCAGAAATAAGAACAGTTATAGATCAAAGTGGAAAAAAGGTGAAGATTGTTATGCCTCCCTTCCTCAAAAATAAGTGTGAATTTTCCAGAGAAAAGACTCTAGAAACATATAATATTGCCAGTGTAAGAATTCATTTTGAAAGGATAATGCAAAGATTAAGAGTTTACCAAATTTGAACTAAAATTCCTAGTAATTTATTTCATTGCATTGATGACGTACATATCTGCTGTGTATTGGTAAATTTACAGCCCCCAATATTTAAAAATAGAGATACATCATCCATTGCTGCGGCACAGGTGTCCTCTCAACCTACAGTCCCGGTATTGAACTAGCAACTTCTGGATTAACTACCACTTCCACCAGGTCACAGGCACTTCATTGAAAAAAAACGAATGCCTCTGTAAATATTTCTTTATTTATTAATATTGTATGTAATATTACAGTACATACAGTAATAAAATAATATTCCTTATGACTTGTTTTCTTTTTCAATTAAACCTATATCACATTACAGTTTAGTAATTTATGCTTAACAATACAAGAACCACTTAAATGACATTTATTTTTACATAACTCAAACCTAAATCACAATACAAAGTAAATATTAATTTTTATATTGCTCATTAATAACAAAATAATTCCTCAACAATAGAATATATCAATGCTTGACTGATGACTTTTTTTCTTTTTTTGGTCAAAACTAAATCACATTAAGTACTTATATTTATTTTTAAGCAACATAACTTTTTAATTGTTTATTAAATCTCCCGGTACCGACCACGTGTTCGCTGCGTGTTTTTGAAGCGTCAATGAACGTCCGCGGTAACCGAAAGGTTAATTATGCCTAACAATACAACAACTCAAATGACATTTATTTTTACTTTTAAGTTAAACCTAAATCACATAATAAACTTTTAAATATATTTTTGAATTGCTCAATGCTCACAAATAACAAAATAATTCCTTATATATATAATATTTTGGTTAAACCTACCTCACATTACTTAAATTTTTTCCAGTAAAATAATGTTGTAATTATTTAGTTTTGTTATTATTATCAATCACATAAGTATTATCTAAATACAATGATTTTAAACAATGTTCAAAGTAAAACCTTACACTAACAGAAATTACATGTTTAATGAATGCTTCATCACGGTGTACCTGTACTGTGCAGCTACCATTTTTTACAGGAGAATACACAAAAAGATTGCACATGGTCATTCCGGTTACATACATTTGTACCTGAACTTAAGTATAATATGGCTTTTGTGCTTTTAACTCTAATGTGTCATTTACACACTCTAAATAATTTACATTGCACAACTTTTCATTATAATTTCACTCGTTCCTCATGGTTACACCGGTAGTCACACCAGTGTAACCACGAGGAAGACCCCATTCCTGTTGGTACCACCAGTAGAGATGGATCCATAGACTGTCGATAAAATGATTGATGATTTTGTATTTATAACTTATGTTATTTTTTTAATATAATTTTCACTTTATAACAACTGAATTAAACATTTAACTTCCTACTAATATTATAAATGCGAAAGATTGTAAGGATATTTGTTACTCTTTCACACAAAAACTACTGAACGGATTTTCATGAAAATTTACAGTCCAATTTACAATCCCGGTCCGGACCAAAAAATTGTTATTGGGATTTTTCAATTTCTAATAACTAGAGACCGGATAATATGCAACATAAAAAGCTTGAAATATGCATGCAAATATGCATGAAAAATGCCTAAAATATGCACGAAAACTGACAGATATGCAACATTAAATGAGTTTTTTTTGTTTTGTAAATATTATTCCTTTAGATCTAAGTATTTTGTTAGTAAATACTTGTCTTATGTTTTACTTTATTATGTATGTATCTTTTTAATTTATTGTTATTTGATAAAATAAAAAAACTATTAAGTTTTATATTTTTTATTAAAAAATCAGCATACATTTATAGAAAACTATCCATTGATAGATGTTAATCGATACAGTAGACATGTAACATTATTTAATATTTTTGTAAACATTAACAATCAAGTATTGTTCCAAATGTTCAGTGGTAAGATTATTTCTTCGATCATTCAAAATATTTTTATAGGTCGAAAATGATCACTCCACATCTACTGAGGTAACTGGGCAGAATTTGAACTTGGGTGCTATATTAGCGCTTATATTTTCGGGCAAAACTTTCATCGGTCCATTAATAAAGCTATCAATTTGACACAGATGTTCAAAGCCTGGATTATTGTTCAAAATGTTTTCAAACTTTTCTTTAAGTTTATGCGGCAACGTACTTGGCAACGTGGAGTTAAGATAGCGGATTTTATTCATTGTTTGAATGGATTCATTCAATGCCAAACCATGAGTTTCAAGCTTTTTAACACTTTCGGGTATGTGAGAAAAATTGGTGCAAATTACAGCTATGTTTTTTTTTATGGTAGAATCGTTAAAAGCTGTCTGTGACTCACAAATTGCTCTTGACTCGGCACTATCAAAGTCATTTACCACACCTTGGATGGCCTCAAAATGTTCATTGTAAAACAGTACAGCTTCTATCCATGTCCCCCATCGGGTTACAACTGGTTCGGGAGGGAGAGGAACATTTGGTATTTTTTCTTTGTAGGCTTTAGTACGAGCAGGTGCCTTTTGAAACACTTTTTTTGTTGATGAAATCAGTTTATTTACATTCCCAAATTTGGATCGTACTTCTTCAGCAAGTCGATGTACTCCATGGGCAAAACGCGTTACATGAATCAAATTGGGATAAAACACTTGGAGGGCCTTGGCTGCTTTGATCATATAGGGAGCAGCATCTGAAAGAAATATAAATACTCTTTCTTCTGCAGATGATTCAGGAAATATTTTTTTTATACCCTCGTTCACAAATCTGGCCATCGTAGAATGATTTGTTTTTTCTAATTCTTTGCAGGCCACCAAATAGGAAGGAGAAGGTTCTAGTTTCAATGTACCAACAATTAAATTAGCTATATAACGACCACAACTGTCGGTAGTTTCGTCAGCTGAAATCCAAATAAGGTTCTCCTTCAGTTCATTACGTATTTCTTCCAAAACATTTTTATAAATAAATTTGTTGGTATATATTTTTTACGCAATGTTGACTCGTCTGGTATATTTTGATTTAAGCAATATTTTCGCAGAAAGTGATTGAGAGTAGAATGGGCTATTTTCCAGTATTAAAAATATAAGCTTATTGAATGTAATCTTTAATTAATATAATTTATGAAGTCATTATGTAGTGAAATAATTAGTAAATAATCAATATTTTATTTTAAAATCTATTTTTTAGTTTATAGAGAGGAATATTACTTGCAAGCAATGCTTCACATAAATCCATGCTAAACTGGTTGTTTCGTTTATATTTCGAGCTAGAAGCAGAAGCGGTTATAAGCTGTTGTCGTGGACCTTTTTTCGGCAATCCTGCGACGTGAACACTTGTCTTGACATGTTGGTCTATTTGAAACTTTTTAGTGCACGAAATGTTTGTCTCGCAAACTCGACAATATAAAACATTTCCGTCGTAAGTAAATATTCCAGGAAATTCACTTATCCACGAAGACACACTTTTTTTTTCGGGAGGCATTGTACACAAAAACTTTTAACTGCAGGTGAATTATCCGAGCACGAGCGTGTCAACAATCAAAGTAATAATGACATGCATAACGGCCTGGCCACGGACACAGCGGTGCGACTTGCGACGCGGTGAGCGGATCGTCTGTCTCTCTCTCACTCGCGCGTCGAGTATTGCCTCGCCGTTCGCCGCGCCGCAAATCGCACCGCTGTGGCCGTGGCATGGCGCATACATTTTGTATGTCACGTCTTGCCGCTCACCTCGCCGCTCGCCGCGCCGCAAGTCGCAACGCTGTGTCCGTGGCAGAGCGGTAATAGGTGGGAGTAGCGCGGTAGGCGAGCGCGCGGCGGCGCGATCATTTGTCTCTTTCATTTTTTGAGTACCTACCAAAACAAAATACGCGCGGCTGCCGTGTGCGCTACGCTCGAAAAATACCTACTGTAAATTATAGCAATAATATGCATCATCACTAGATATTAGTAAAAATATGTTATTAGCCTTGAAAATCGCTTAAATATGCAAATGCATATTATCCGGTCTCTACTAATAACAGTCCGGAGTCAGGAAGTTGGCGGTGATACACCCCCGTGCCTCGGAGAGCACGTTAAGCCGTCGGTCCTGCGCCTGATCTCTCACCGGTCGTGTCGGATTGCCGTCCCATCGGAATAGGAGAGTGAGGAATAGAGAGTGCACTTGTGTCTGCGCGCACACTTGGGCACTATAATATGTCCTGCGCATCTAGCTCGTCTCTATAGAGACGGCTGCCGTAGCCGAAATCGGCTAGGACGATATTATTATTATACCATAAAAGAATTTTCCGCGTTTTTTTTTAATTTCGCCAACGAAGACATTATTTTGCCATAAAGCCAGCGATTTCTTCATACAATATTCGAAATGGTGTGGCTACACGGGTATCATGGCCTCATGACGTCAAGGTCACCTTGACGTCATGACTCCATGACACCCGTGTGGCCGGATAGTAATTAATTTCTTATCTGGTCATTGGGGCTTTGACACACGATTTTATCCACGTTCCAAATTCTAATCACTTTCCGTCCCTAGGGATCAAAGACCTATTTTGCTCCCTGTTTGCGAGGATCAAACTGCCTCTTTTCGAATAGATGTGATGAAAACGCTAATTGGTTCGCCAAAAAGTGCGCCTAAAGTAAGTGTTTTTGTTCGAAGGGTTTCGCAGGGTAATAATGAGATTTGAATTTGGAACGCTAATGTTGCTTTAAAAATTACAACCAAAAGGATGAACCACAGACTTCCACAGACAAAAAGAGGCCGGCACGGTAGAGTGCAGTACGCACCGCGCGGTGCATACTCGGCTGTATGGAATATGGATATATAACTTCTTTGCCTTTTGGGACAAATTAAACAACAAAACAATAAACGCGCGAAAATATTGTTTGTGATTTTTTTTGTTGATTTGTGCTAAATATATATTTATAATATCTACTAAAAGTAAAATGTATTGTAATAATTTTATTTTTATTTTATTTTAATAAGAAAACAAACTGTTTTATATTATTTACAGTTACAACTTTTTTAAAATTAACTAAAAACCAATTACATGTTTCCACATATTAAAATCTATAATAAATGCTTGCTTGAATAAGCAATAGATATTTAGAAAAATGAAAAAAGAAAAAAAAATCCTAAATTAAAATTTCTAGTCTAGTTTGTGCCTGTTTCTAAGATTTCTATCATGTTTATCACTTTTTGTACTAAATTCGTTAATGCTCTTTCGTACATACAATACATTATCCAAAATGTATTGAGAATGAACAGTCAGTATATTACATAGCATATTACAGTATTAAGTCAGAAAATACATCTGAGTCTGAGATCGAAGTAAACGATCTACCTAAACATTTCTAAATAATGCCCTGTTGAAATTTGACCATTAATTAATTTATTTTGGGTTGTAAGAATAATTTCGCCCTTAATAATGTCTTCTGTGCGCCGTCTGTTGCTGATATTATTAATATTTTTTGTATACAGTACTGTGAGCACTTTTCCAAATGTCACATAATTTTTATTAATATATTTATTCAGTTTTGAATTAAAACTTTCACACACGTTGTTCGTCCTATGTCTTTCATTATATACGCACCATTCATGTGATCGTTTCATGAAATTTTTTTAAAATAAATTATGAATTTTTTAATTTTCGGAGCATCAATTGCGACAGACTCTGTTTTTATGTACTCCCAGCCTTCTCTAATTAAATTTTGAGGTAATAAAGGCAATGCAGTGCATAAACCTACAATTCTTTTAAAAATTTTCGCCTTAATATTTTCATTTTTGGATTTGCGCCACAAACTTTGAGTAAAATGATAATAGCACCTTTTAATATTAACGTTAGGGCATATTTCTTTAAGAGCATTAGTTGCTGCATGCTCAAAATCTGCATGGACTTTAATTGGATTCCAAAATGGGAACACGCTTTTTATGATGTCGAAAACAACACGATAAGAGTATTCAGTTTTGTTACTCATCAATGCGTAGAATAACGGAATAACTTCCGTTGATGTTGTTGAGCTTTCTACGTCACCATAAATTATAAGTAACTGATAAAAAGGCTTCGGAGCACTTTTGAAGGTAGCGTCCAAAAAGAATTCATCTATCTTAGGAAGTGTATCTGCAACACCATCCACACCAAATACTATATTTCTTGTAGTACCTTGGTTATAGTCTCCTATTAAAAATGAGTTAAACTGATCTGGTACTTGAACAGCCATACAATTAACGAATTTCGACTTCGTACCCATGGATTTGTTTCTCGAATTGTACAGATTCGTTTTTAGATTTTTAAAAGTAGGAACGTTTGTCACGAAATTCAATCCCTTGCTATTGCATGGTTGAATCGTCTCTTTGTATATGTGCGTGATAGGTACGTCTAGCTCCATTGCTGCTCTTTTCTTGGCCTTATCAACTGCCAGCGCGACGTCACAAGCTGCGTTGTCCTTTATGCATGATAAAATATGCGGAGTGCATTTTATTATCTTGCCATTCTATAAAAATGCAGGAACAAATTAACAGTAAAACAAACAATAGTTACTTACTAATATTATAATTAATGTAAAACTGTGGTTTACCTCAGTGACAGACCCTGTGCAATTTGATCGGTTCCTTTTGCTGCATTACCAAATAGTCGACATGTCTATATATATTTTATGCCTATAATATTGACGACCATCAGATAGCAAAACTCTGCCTCCTTTCCGTTCTATAATAATAAAATCCATGCCTTTCGGTTGGTGCGTTTCATCTATCTCCACCAGCATGTATTACAAATTTAATTGACAATAAAAAACTGACTGTCAAACAGACAAACATTGACAGATGCAGTTACATTGACAGTGACCGATGTAACCACGAGGAAAGAGGTTCGTACCACCACAATAGAGACAGACCCATGGAACTGTATGAATGCATTGCTGTAAAGTTTCATGAAAATCCGTTCAGTAGTTTTTGTGTGAAAGAGTAACAAACATCCTTACAAACTTTCGCATTTATAATATTAGTAGGAAGTTAAATGTTTAATTCAGTTGTTATAAAGTGAAAATTGTATTAAAATAAAAAACCGGCCAAGTGCGAGTCGGACTCGCGCACGAAGGGTTCCGTACCATTATCTACGAAAACGAGCAAAAAAATCACGTTTATTGTATGGAGGCCTCCTTAAATATTCATATTATTTAATTTATTAGTATTTGTTGTTATAGCGGCAACAGAAATACACCATCTGTGAAAATTTCAACTGTCTAACTATCATAGTTCATGAGATACAGCCTGGTGACAGACGGACGGACGGACGGACATCGGAGCCTTAGTAATAGGGTATCGTTTTTACCCTTTGGGTACGGAACCCTAAAAATAACATAAGTTATGAATACAAAATCATCAATCATTTTATCGACAGTCTATGGATCCATCTCTACTGTGGTGGTACCAACAGGAATGGGGTCTTCCTCGTGGTTACACTGGTGTGACTACCGGTGTAACCACGAGGAACGAGTCCGGATGTTTTGTATTTTTTTGTGTTTGTTGCGCTCTCATTATGAATAATCAAAGTTGTCGTAAATTGATACAGCTGTATGGTACAAAAGAACAACTGTGGAATAATAAAAGTTCCTCGTATCATAATAAATTATTTAGACAAGATGCTTGGAGAGAAATCAGTAGTGAAATTGGAGTCCCCGTGCCGGAGTTAAAGAAAAAAATGACTGTGCTCCTATCATCGTACAGGAGAGAAAAATGGAGAATATCTAAAAGCCAAATCACAGGCTCTGGTAATAACTTACATGTACTTATAATTTTACTGTGTAATGTATTATAATTTTACGTAGATATTAACTAAACTAGGACTTAACTAAACTTTGTAGGATTTTTTAAATAGCATAGGAGTACAAACGAACAGTCGGAGCCATTTAGTGACTACCGAAACCCATCAACATCTGCAAAAGTGGATGCGTTGCCCTCCTTTAACCCATCCCCCAATGGGCCACCGGCTACTCACAAACACGCACGAAACGCGACAGTAGCTGCCACTTGACGGCGGTATAAAGTGAGCGAGAGGTACCTCTCCGGTCGTGCCGGCCCAATTCCGCTGCATAGAAAGAGATAGTGTCATGCTTCATGCATGGCACTACCTCTTCCAATGCAGCATGGCACTAGCTCTTCTGAAATCGACGGGGTGATGAGCAGCAAGTTATCAGGATAATGTGCAATAAATTATACGATGTTGAAAAAATTATGTTTATTCCATCCATCCAAATTCAAAAGTGGGCGCGATTCACAATTTCGCGCCATCTCCCTTTTACGATCATATTTATAACTTTTGCATATCTCTAATGAGTGCCACTCCATACTCCATTCTTTTTGGGTACAGTTCTTTCATCCACTAACGCACTTTTGGTCATGTTTTTTCTTATGTATAACACTGCGAATAATTAAAAACGCTGCCACTGCTCGTGCACGACTGGCCTGCATGTTGAACGACCGAACACTGGAACACTTGCCACGCGCGCCATGCGCGCTTAGTTGAGACCAATCGAATATTTGGAGCGCGTTCGGCGGAACGCGCTCTTGGCGCGGGTGTTCATGGCACGCGCGCCAGGAGCGCATAGTCGATACGCAGCTTAAGGGTGTTAATAATCAAAGTGTGATTTTTAGAATCATACTTGGATGAGTTAGGTTATGTTAGACTATGTTTATACACAACGAGCGAGCGAAGCGAGCCAGTCCAGTGGATTGGCACAATGAGGCTAAACGTGAGCCGCCATATTGTAGAACGTTCCTCAACGACAATCCGGCTAATCGTTGACCCGCCGCATTACAAAACGGCCCTGTTTTTCTAAATGGCTAGCCGTAATGTGATACGGCGGTTTATACAATCCGACTGCGACATATACACTAACATCATAACCTTCTCCCTGACAGTCGAGTAACCTACCTTCAGGCCTCCGATCTTGGCTATGACCATTTGCGAGCCCGTGTCGTAGTCCTCTGTGGCCTGTATGGGGTTCTTCAGGAAGTACAGCTTCTTGAGGGACTTGAGCTTGTTCAGCTCGCTGAGGGACCGCCACTGGAAAGAAAATAGCCTGTTATCATCTACAAGTTACAAATGTACTTTTTTTTTTTAATGATATATGAGGGCAAACGAGCAGCCGGAGCCATTTTCATGACTACCGACGCCCACAAACATCCGCATAGAGGCTATGCAGATGCGCTGCCCTCCTTTCTCCTTCC
>LUGF01057646.1:1091956-1108387 GCA_001625245.1 Calycopis cecrops | reverse complement strand
TGGGTGAAATGAGGACAATACGTCTAGTATAAACTAGACGAGGCAGTCAAAAGTACTACCTAGGTACTAGTACTAAATACATAACTTAACATGTACTGCACAAGTGATTCGCTCAATGCAGGCGAGTCATTAAAATGTTGACGAGGTATACGTAACCGGTGACTTATCGATCGAGCTGAAGGTCAAGATGGCGTTCTTGATCAGTGATGTATGCCCGGAACATCCGCATAGAGGCTATACAGATGCGCTGCCCTCCTTTCTCCTCCCACCTCCATGGGCCACCGGCTACTTGCACTCCGCACGGAACGCGACAGCATAGCTGTCACTTTACGCCGGTCTCGTGTAAGCGAGAGGTACCTCCCCGGTCGTGCCGGCCCAATTCGACTGCATGCAAGCATGCAGTGTGGCACTACCTCTTACTACTATGAATATTCTGATGACATTGAAAAAACCACATACAGCCATTTGACTGCCAATAGAAAAGATACCGGTAAAGTCCCTGCTTAAAACTATCAAATAACATTGACCCGTATTTAATAGCACACACTTGTGGCACCACTGCCGATACTTCGCTCGTTATTGACGGTAGCTCATGAATTCATAATACACTTCTCTGTCCTGACGCTGCTAAAGAAGGTTTCACTTAAGGGGGCAAACGAGAAATCGGAGACTTTTAGTGACCACCATAGATTTCTCTTCCTCACCATAGACAACGAAAAACACGCAAGCCGCGATAACGTAAACTTCCATTTTGCGGCGGTACATAAGAAATAATTGTACCACAGAAATAAGTTACACCGATGTACCTGCGCAGTATTATACATTTTTTTGAAAGGTGTGAAAGTATTACAACCAATCACCAGGCAATATTTTTACACGGGAAATTCTTCATTCGCCATTGGTCAAATGAGAGCTGGCTGTATTGGCATTCGTCAGTTGCTTAGCCCAACCTCAGCTGTAGCATAGGCTGTCATTCGCACAAACGTCAAAACTCATGCCGCACAGATATCGCGAGCGAGATAGCATGAGCTCACGTCTTGTCATATTTTAAGCCTTATGAGTTGTAGAATAAGGGTTTTATTGAATTGGTGTTTTCTGCGTCAACGACGAAAGCCGATGTAACTTATTTTCGTGGTACAACTATACCTCCTCTGTGCCGGTCCAGTCCCAACTCCCATGTCCATGTCCCATGATGCAATGTAGCATTGACCTCTGTCTAACGCGAACCCTTACGCGGAACTGGGTTAAGGCATCGTATTGAATATTTAATTATATTTGGATCGATATAGTTCGACCTTGGTGCTTAAATGTCATCTGGTGGGTTTTTTATTGGTCGCTTGCGAATTTGTCTGTCTTTGGGGCTCCTTGGGCGTGCGGGAAAAACGAACGAGGCTTGCCTGGAGGTTTTTTTATAGTATAATGAAAGAAAGAAACATTTATTAGGTCACAATTCAAGAGACAACAAAAACAGAGTGTAAGGGTCAACTCACACCAAAAGCGCGGCGAAGGGCAGCGTAGCGGAACGCAGTTTATGTGTCATATGAATTTCAACTTTATTTCCATTGCTATAGTACTTATTATCGAATTCTCGCGACTTCTCGAGCAGTCGCGGGAATCCGCGCGTCGAGTTTCTCATGCGATAATAAGTATTATAGTAATTATCATAAAGTTGAAAGTCATATGACACATAAACTGCGCTCCGCTTCGCTGCCCTTCGCCGCGCTTTTGGTGTGAGTTGACCCTTATTAATTATTATACAAGAGAACACATAATGTTCCTACTCCTCCTACTTGCTTCTGAGTAAATTCTTTGCGTGTCCCAAGACAGATTTAGCTTTTCCCTCGGGCTCCAATCAAAGGGTCAAGTGTGGTTGCAGCGGTCGATCCTGGTGACACAGGAGTAGCAGCGGTGGAGATGTGGGCAATGGGCAAACGAGCAGATAGTAGATGACTACCGCCGCCCATAGACATCCGCAAAACCCATGGCTTTGCAGGCGCGTTGCCGGCCTTTTAGAGTAGGCTCATGAAGAACTCCAGGTCGTATCGGTTCCGAAATACCGACTGGCAGCAGGGTCCGCCGTGTTTCTCCAAGTCTGTCGCACTGTAATGCCCAGGATCTAATCAGGATCCCCTAGAGGTGGTGCCATTGAATTGCTGGCACGACCGGCCGCTTATACGATACAGAAAGTGGTGCTGTCGCGTTTAGTGCGGTGTGTCCGCCGGTGGCCCGCGGAGAGGGGAGGAGAGCAATGCATCTGTATAAATTTTATGCGCATATCTATGGGCGGCGATAGTCAAGAAAATGGTCCGACTGCTCGATTGCCTTAAATTTTCCTTTAGGGGTCAATGTATACGCCTCTACAACAGGATCCCAGAAAGCGTTCAAAAACTCTCTATCAACAAATTTAAAAAAGTAGTTAAGGAACGCTTGTGTGGTAAGGGATATTACAAAGTAATAGATTTTATGACAGATACCACACCTTGGGAATAGTACCCTCCTCCCAGGTTACTTCTATACAAAAATAAATGTAAATTATATTTTTATTGTATTTAATTAAGAATGTATAATGAAGAAATTAATGAGGCCCGCTAAGTTTGTTTCGCCGGTCCTTCTCAGGACAGGGCTAGGGTTGAACCGGTGGTAGATGAAATTTTTGACGTTCAAAAAGCAATTTTTTGAATTCTATTTTGAATAAAAATATTTTGATTTTGATTTAAACATATTTAAAAAAAAAGAAAACTCGTCTTCTCGATCACTCGAATCTCTCGTTAGTGCGGAAACATAAATCTGACTGAGTTAATCAGACTCGAACCAGTTTTTTATAAATGTAAGTAGTTTATCCATATTAGCATATCATTTCGGTGTGTATAAAATTTAGTTTTCTAAAATGCACTAGTGTTTGCCGGAATCTAGTGATGGTATGTTGAAGTGTAATTAATTTAGATCGTTATTTAAATAACTATCGGTGGAAGTAAACAAGCCTATAGTTGTATTTGGTACGTTGGTAGTAGTGATGTAACGAATATTCGTATTCGCAATCGCAAAATTTTTGCGAATGTGAATGTAAAAAGAAGAAAACAATTCGACGATTAGTAGTAGGTTAATGAAATCAGAATACATTTATTTATTATTTTTTATTGTAAGAAAAAGTAACTTGACCTTGTAATTATATTAATGACAGTCTTTTATTAAGACACTTTATCATTTTGGTATTTCTTCTATTTCTATTTACTATTTTTTTATTAGAACTTATAAAGCAAAAAATATATAATATTATACTGAAATGTGAAATGAAGACAAACAGTAAAGCTTATAAATTTAATTCTACAAAACGTACAGCGGAACTCGCCTCTTTCGATAGAGACTTGTCTGACTGACAAATTTGAGCGAAAACTGAATATTCGCATTCGCATTCGCGAATGTCGGTGGGAGATATTCGGATTCGCATTCGTTACATCACTCGTTGGTAGTACAATGCTCCATTGGACCTGAAATGGTGCGCCACGACGAGGACGTACCTCTCACTGACGTGGACGGCACTACTTCTTACTGTTTCAGTGAGATCAAGAGATAATCAAGAGATAGTCCTATTTGCCGATGATACGTCTTTTATTGTTAAGCATAAGAGACAACAAATGAATTGTGACGAAGTAAATAGTTCTCTCTCTAGGATTGTACATTGGTTTAGTGTCAATAATTTACTACTCAATAGTAAAAAGACTAAATGTATTAAATTTACCTTACCTAATGTTAGGCAGGTTCCAACCAATGTACTTTTAAATGGTGAAACTCTAGATCTAGTGGATTCGACAATATTCCTAGGGATAACACTAGACTCTAAACTCCAGTGGGGTGCCCATATCGCTAAACTTGCGAATAGACTTAGTTCTGCAGCATTTGCAGTTAGAAAAATTAGACAAATTACAGATGAATATACTGCAAAATTAGTTTATTTTAGTTACTTCCATAGCATTATGTCTTATGGCATACTATTGTGGGGAAATGCTGCCGACATAAATGCTATTTTCGTGCTGCAGAAGCGAGCTATTCGGGCAATATATCAACTATCCTCTACTATATCACTTAGGGATAAATTTAAAGAAATTGGGATACTGACTGTTCACTCTCAATACATTTTAGAAAATGTATTGTATGTACGAAAGAATATTATTGAATTCAATGAGAAGAGTACTAATCATGATAGAAATACTAGGAACAGGCACAAACTAGATGTACCATTTCACAGACTGAGCAAAGTCAAGAATTCCTTTAGGGGTCAATGTATACGCCTCTTCAATAAGATCCCAGAAAGCGTTCAAAAACTCTCAATCAACAAATTTAAAAAAGTAGTTAAGGAACGCTTGTGTGGTAAGGGATATTACAAAGTAATAGATTTTATGACAGATACCACACCTTGGGAATAGTATCCTCCTCCCAGGCTACTTCTATACAAAAATAAATGTAAGTAAATTATAATTTTTATTGTATAATATAATTATTAATTAAGGCGCTATAGGTCCCAAATGCGATCCGCCTAGTAAATTTTGCGTGGACGGCGCTCGAAAATAGCGACAATATTTAGATTAATATTATTTTATAAAATTAACCATACGCTTATTTAAAAAAGTGACTCCTAAAATGTCTTCGATTACTTATTGGGAATAGATACATATTTTAGTTGTGAATATAACTTTGATAGTTATTGAATAGTTTGGATTTAAAAATTGATGGAAACGTCAGAAATAGTGTTTTTTCATTAAAGTTTACGATTTTTTTCTATCGAGGCAAAATTCTTTAATCGTGTTTCGACGCCCTAAGAAGTATGCCGTATTGTGTTAACATTAACCACAGCTAAAAAAAATATGATAAACAATAGTTTTTAAAGGTTTCGTTTTGAATATACGTGAGCACGGATTGACAAATTTGGAGCCCATTTCGCCTTAAGAATGTATAATGAAGAAATAAATGAGGCCCGCTGAGTTTGTTTCGCCGGTTCTTCTCAGGACAGGGCTAGGGTTGAACCGGTGGTAGATGAAATTTTTTGACGTTCAAAAAGCAATTTTTTAAATTCTATTTTGAATAAAAATATTTTGATTTTGATTTTGATTTTGAGTGTCGTCCTCCTACGGCAGTCAGTCATGACGAAGTTCCAAAGAAATCCAACCTGTGAGATGAGAGAGAGAGAGAGAGAGAGAGAGATGTCTAAAACTTGTCTCTTCTCGCAAATCTTACTAAATCTAGACCGATGAAGCCGAATGGCCGCCGCACACTTATCAACTCGAAAAGGGATCTTACCTCGCCTAGAAAAGCGAAGACGATACGATTACGTTACGTTTCCCATTAGTGTGCGTTGCATGAAGTTTCATACAAAGAATACTGACCGGCTCGAGGTGATACGGTTATGATCCCTTTCCGAGTTGATAAGTCTGCTGCCATAAGTCGTCAAAGCTAAGCTTTGAGTATTTAACCAACCGGAGAGGCCACAGGCGTGCCCCTCAGCCAAAGGTAAAGAGGCCCCTGATCGGAGACATCACGAGCAGCGCCAGAATATGCTCTGGCCGTGTTCGGAGCTTTGAGAACCCTTTTTCAACTCCAAGGGGTAAAAAGGGCCCCTTTTATGGGATCACAAATTATCTTAAGACCCTTTAGCCTGACTATGATGACGCCAATGCCCCCTGGTTGACACGACCTGTCAACGAGAGATTTATATTTTGAGTTAGTGAGGGGCAATATTTTTGTGTGCAATTTGGTTGGTTTGCGTTCGCGTCTTCATTTGGTTAAACACCCCGCGCGGCGTTCAAACATATTTTTATAGTACAAGAGGGCAAACGAGCAGTCGTTCTCAAATTCATGACCACCGACGCCCATAGACATCCGCAGATACGTCGCCCTCCCTCGTCCCTCCATAGGCCACTGGCTGCTTCTTTTTATAGCATAGGAGGCAAACGAGCAGTTGAGTCACCTGATGTAAAGTGATCATCAACGCCCACAGACATCCGTAACACCAGAGGTCTAACAGATGCGCTGCCGACCTTTGAGGAAAGAATAAGCTCTTTTCTTGAAGATCCCAAGGTGGTATCTTGCTTACATAAATAAAACGCGACGGCACAGCTGTCACTTTACGTCCGTCTCGTGTAAGCGAGAGGTATAATAGTACCATATTAATAAGTTACACCGATGTACCTGCGCAGAAATCATTTTTTGGGAAGGCGCGAAATTATTTAAGCCAATCACCAGGCAATATTTTTGCACGGGAAATTCTTCATTCGCCATTGGTCAAACGAGAGTTGGCTGTATTGGCATTCGTCAGTTGCTTAGCCGAATGTCAGCTCTCATAGGCTGTCATTCATTCACACGTCAAAAGTCATGCAGCACAGATATCGCGAGCGAGATAGCATGAGCTCACGTCTTGTTATATTTTAAGCCTTATTAGTTGTAGAATAAGGTTTTTATTGAATTGGTGTTATAAATCGGATTAGATCGGCCTATGTTGCGCTGCTCTGCGTCAACGACGAAAGCCGATGTAACTTATTTTCGCGGTCGAATTATACCTCCCCAGTCGTGCCGGCCCGATTCGGCTGCATGCATGCAGCGTGGCTCTACCAACCGTTTGCGTTCGCGTCTCCATTTGTGTAAACGCTGCGGTATTCGCTGATTCACGGCCAGATCGCTTTAGTCAACACTGAGTAAGTCGCTATATTTAAATGTGTTTACAATACGCGTGCACGAGCTGTTAGATGTTGCGATGTTATATTACACTAGCTGCTTTCTGCGGCTTCACCCGCGCAAGTTATCCTGTGGAAATATACTTTAATTATTGGCAGACTTACCAAATATGCACAGAAAGTTTTATAAAAACCGGCCAAGTGCGAGTCGGACTCGCGCACGAAGGGTTCCGTACCATTATCTACTTACACTACTACTACAATGTATAATAAGACGGAAAAATTCGAAAAAATCACGTTTGTTGTATGGGAGCCCCCCTTAAAGATTTGTTTTATTTTAATTTAATTAATGTTTTTTTAAAGACAATATATAACTTAATATTATGTGAATATTTCAAGTGTCTACCTGTTGCCGTTGTCAACATCGAGCAAAAACGAGCAAAAAAATCACGTTTATTGTATGGGGGCTCCCTTAAATATTGATATTATTTATTTTGTTAGTATTTGTTGTTATAGCGGCAACAGAAATACACCATCTGTGAAAATTTCAACTGTCTAACTATTATATGTAGTTCATGAGATACAGCCTGGTGACAGACGGACCGACATCGGAGCCTTAGTAATAGGGTCCCGTTTTTACCCTTTGGGTACGGAACCCTAAAAACGAGATTACATACTGGCGATGACTCGTGATTTCACCTGCGTCGTGAGAATTTTAAACTTCACCCCCTATTTCAGACCCTTAGGGGTTGAATTTTAAAAATCCTTTCTCAATGTTCACGGGACGAAAGGAACCCCTGTACCAAATTTGAAGTTTCATGCGGCTGTGCTGTCGCGTTTTGTACGGCGTGTAAGTAGCTATTGGCCCGTGGAAAAAGGACGAGAAGAGAGAATACCGCATCTGTATATCCTCCATGCCAGGGTTTCTTAAAGTGTATGTAAAGTAGCATGTGTGTCAGGGGTCGGTCGAAGGCCATTCACACGCGAGCCCGCAATCAGCAGAGATCTTTTCTTACTTAAAAAGTTCTTGGACAGACATTTATTTCAATTTTCATTGTCCGCGACTACAATAAATTTAGCAACCCTGCTCCATACGGATATTTATGGATATCGATAGTCAAGACAATGGTACCGACTGCTCGTTTGCCCCCTTATACTATAAAAAAGGATTATATTATGTAAAAGGTAGTGCCACACTGCATGCTTGCATGCAGCCGAATTGGGCCGGCACGACCGGGGAGGTACCTCTACGCTTACACGAGACAGGCGTGAAGTGACAGCTGTGCTGTCGCGTTTCGTGCGGTATGTAAGTAGCCGTTGGCCTATAGAGGTCGAAGGAGAAAGAAGGGCATCTGTGTAATTTCTATACGGATGTCTATGGGCGTTGGTAGACATGAAAACGGCTCCGACTGCTCGTTTGCCCCCCTATACCATAAAAAAAAAAAATAACTACATTTTAATATTTGCTGTTATAGCAGCAATACACCCATCTGTAAAACGTCAACTGTCATGTGGGGTAATTAAATATAAAGCCTGACAGACAGGCGAACAGCAGTGATTATGGGGTCCCATGGGGGTTGGGTACGGGACCCTAAAAACTTCAAGTGACAAACGACGTGTCAGAAACCGGTTGAGTAGGTGGAGGGCATTCGAAAGGTGTCCTCGAGGTTCGATGAGTCGGCTTTTTGTTTTCTTTGTCAATCTTACAGCTTTTGTAGGTCATAGAGCTTTGACACTAGTTGTGACCTCTGGTTTTACCTACATAATATATCCATAAAAATATAAATTTCGTCCTTATCTATCCAGTGCTTTTGTCATGATAAAATAACATAATATGTTACTTGTCCTACTAATATTATAAAGGCGAAAGTTTGTAAGGATGTTTGTTACTCTTTCACACAAAAACTACTGAACGGATTTTCATGAAACTTTACAGTAATATACCTTTCATATCAGAATAACATAATAAGTTAAAATTCATAGGGAATTTTTTGTAATCCGAAATCCACGCGGGCGAAGCCGCGGGCGGAAGCTAGTACATATATAAAATTCTCGTGTCACAATGTTAGTTACCACACTCCTCCGAAACGGCTCTACCGATTCTCATGAAATTGTGTGTGCATGTAGGACAGGTCTGAGAATCGGCCAACATCTATTTTTCATCTCGATATTTCTACGGGAACGAAACTTACGCGGGTGAAATGGCGGAGCGCAGCTAATCTATTTTTATATAATATTCATGGCCAGTCGGGTAAAAATATAAGTTTGTATGTCCTTTACAGAATCGTACGTAATGCATGTGATCATATGATGAGCTTCAACAAAGTTGTTGTACATGAGCCCACGAAGGTCTCTGAGTTGGTACGACCAATTTTCGACAGATGGCGCCACGTGTAGCAACGCGCAGGGTACAGATGGTTTATGTACCTATATAGGTGAGGGCAATTGAGAGCTCGATGACTTCGTTAATCTGCAGCGTAATATAAACGAGCAGCCGGAGCCATTTTCATGACTACCGACGCCCACAAACATCCGCGTAGAGGCTATACAGATGCGCTGCCCTCTTTTCTCCCCCACCTCCATGGGCCACCGGCTACTTACACACCGCACGAAACGCGACAGCACAGCTGTCACTTTACGCCAGTCTCGTGTAAGCGAGAGGTACCTCCCCGATCGTGCCGGCCCAATTCGACTGCATGCAAGCATGCAGTGTGGCACTACCTCTTCGAAACTACTATACTACATATAATATACTACATACATTTAAACTATTACAGTATCTAGTAACTACTAAGGTCGGCAACGCATCTGTTAGACCTCTGGTGTTACGGATGTCTGTGGGCGTTGGTGTTCACTTTACATCAGGTGACCTAACTGCTCGTTTGCCTCCTATGCTATAAAAAAAAAAAAAAACTATCTATACTATTCAGTATTACCTCGAATATATGCGAGGAAGTTATGCCCGATTTACACGTATTAAGTAGTTAAGTAGTTAACTAAATTTTAACTAAATTTTAAGTACTTAATTGCATGTAAACAGATAATTTAGTAGCAAGTTGCAACTTAAAATTTAGTTAACTACTAAACTAGTAAATTAGAAATGTTTCTATTTTTCGCTTAAGTTGGTGGGCGTGGCTTAATACTTGACATGTTTGGACAGGCACTAGATGAGTAAAATGGATAAGTGTATTGAGGAATAAACCCCGGCTGGTTAAATTATTATTTATTCGTCCAAAACATCACCCAAAATAAATTTAATCACCGAATTTATGACTTTGTTACTATGTTGAAAGTCCGTCTCGAGTGAACTAATGAGCTTAACTACTTAAATACGTTTGGACATATGCAATACAATTAAGTACTTAAAGGTAAGTTAAAATTTAGTTACCTACTTAACTACTTAATACGTGTAAATCGGGCATTAGATTAGCTCGAAGCTCGGTGACATTAATTTCCTTTTGTTATCCCTAACTCGCTATAGTGGGTCATGTTAAAGCTATTATGCTATATATTATGCCCGATTTACACGTATTAAGTAGTTAAGTAGTTAACTAAATTTTAAGTACTTAATTGCATTGCATGTGTCCAAACGTATTTAAGTAGTTAAGCTCATTAGTTCACTCAAGACGGACATTCAACATAGTAACAAAGTCGTAAATTCGGTGATTAAGTTTATTTAGGGTGATGTTTTGGACGAATAAATAATAATTTAACCAGCCGGGGTTTATTCCTCAATACACATATCCATTTTACTCATCTAGTGCCTGTCCAAACATGTCAAGTATTAAGCCACGCCCACCAACTTAAGCGAAAAATAGAAAAATTTCTAATTTACTAGTTTAGTAGTTAACTAAATTTTAAGTTGCAACTTGCTACTAAATTGTCTGTTTACATGCAATTAAGTACTTAAAATTTAGTTAAAATTTAGTTAACTACTTAACTACTTAATACGTGTAAATCGGGCATTACACTACTAACGGGTTCCTCGAAAATTGTCGAGGAAGTTTTTCGAGGAGTATTTGTCCTAGTGTATGTGTATTGTGTACGTAACAATACTTTAGGGCTTCCTCGAAAATTTAATCTATAAATATAATATAACAGTAAAATTTTAGTGTCTGTACATTGACTATATTTACGAAAAACTAATTGGGGGCGATTTTAAAATAGTAACAGAACACTTTTCTATGATTTTTAATTTTTTTGTTTGTCTGTTTGTCCGTTTGTTCGGGCTAATCTCCGAACCTACTGGACGGATTTTATGAAACTTTACATTACTTAATATAGCTTTCATATCAGAATAACATAATAAGTTAAAATTTTGAATAATTTTTGAAGTCCGAAATCCACGCGGGCGAAGCCGCGGACGGAAGCTAGTGTGTAATATTTATAATTTCGATGTGTGACATGTACATTACGTTTTTATGTTAGTTGACCTCCCCCGTCGTGCGTCCCTATTTGTTTGCAAAAGTCACTACTGCTTATACGGAGGTAATCCATAATTATGAGGAGAGTACGTAACTTTTTTTTTAATAGAGGGGCAAACGAGCAGTCGGAGAAATTTTCATGACTACCGACTCCCATAGACATATAGGCTATATAGATGCGTTGCCCTCCTTCCTCCTTGACGGGCCACCAAATATTTTGAGTAACATTGGCTACAATGCTGCCTTATTATGCCGAACCTAACCAATTTGGGACAGACTTAAGGCTTTTAATGCTATCCTATTCTGTCGTTATGTCATAAATTGTTGTCTTTTGTGTTGTGACCATATAAATGTCTCTCTTTCTTTCTTTCTATCAGGATTCGAAGGATACAATATCATTGGATATATATTGTTTATCATGATATGTCCAATGACTTTTTGTGATATACAAAATTTGTATATCACAAAAAGTCCTGTGATATTTATCAATTTAACAATATTTTCAGTTTTTACTTGATTTTGCCTGATCTGGAAGATTTTATGTTTTGATTTCATTTGTCTGATTTTAAGTACTTACCTAATATAAATAAACCATTAGATAGATTTAAGTTTTTTTTCAATCATTTAATTTTTTTTTAATTTTAAGATAACAACAGGACTTTCATACAAAATGGATATATATCAAACTTGATTGATATTTCGGATATCCTAGTACTAATAAAATGCGAAAGTTTGTATGTTACTCTTTCACGCAAAAACTGCTGAACCAATTTTTCTAAAACACACATAAAGGGTAACTTGGATTAACACATAGGATAATTTTTATCCCGAAAAAAATGTTCCTATGTATGCCATGGGATGATTTTCTATTTTCCACAGGATTGAAATTTACGCGGGTGAAACCTCGGGGCGTAGCTAGTTTATAATAAATATCGGATATTCTTTGTCGTGCCATCCCATTTCTTCTACAATGCAGCACGCCACCGCCCACAGTAATGTAATTGCTAATTACGAGGACAGTACGGTCGGCACACTTCCGCCGCCTGATTTTTTTTACAACCGTACACACTGTGTTTGGCGTGGTTCAAGTGACGAGCGGTGGCTGAAGTCGTGTATGTTTGTCAGTGTGTGTAATCTAAGAAAATAAGTTAAAGTAACAAAAACATAAAACTGTAAGAAAAACTATTGACAAACTTACATATTTCGCGAGAGTATGCCATTACAGCGTTATTTTTGTGCTTCGGTTTGGTTCACACAAAATTAGTGCATAGGATAAAAGGAATTACAAATACATATAAGAATATATCTTTAGTTTACACGAATATTACTCGTTACAATAAAACTTTTCTATTTACTATTTAAATAGCAGCGCCCCGCGGTTTCACCCGCGTAAATTTCGATATCGTGGCAAATCATCCCATGGCATCGTACAGGAACATTTTTTCGGGATAAAAAGTATCCTATGTTAATCTAAGTTACACTCTATGTTTGTGCCAAATTTCATGAAAATTGGTACAGCAGTTTTTGAGTGAAGAAGTAACAAACAAACAAACAAACATACAAACTTACTTTCGCATTTATAATATACTAGCTTCCGCCCGCGGCTTCGCCTGCGTGGGTTTCGGACTTCAAAAATGATTCAAAATTTTAACTTTACAGTAATATAGCTTTCATATCAGAATAACATAATGTTATTCTGATATGAAAGCTACATTACTGTAAAGTTTCATGAAAATCCGTTCAGTAGTTTTTGTGTGAAAGAGTAACAAACATCCTTACAAACTTTCGCATTTATAATATTAGTAGGATAATAGGATAGGATTATTATTTAACAAGCCTGACGTATCAGAAGCCACCATGGTCACGGGTGGACCCGAGTCTTATCCATAAATCTTATTAATATGTAAATGCGAAAGTTTGTATGTTTGTTTGTTTGTTACTCCTCCACGCAAAAACTGCTAAACCGATTTTTATGAAATTTGGCACACACATACCCCCTTATTAATAAACATGGAATAACTATATCCAAGTAATAACCTAGTAATAAACTGACATCTGTCAAATTCCATACTTTTTATGTGTTTTATATTATGGAATTTGACAGATGTCAGTTTATAACTAGGTTATTCCTTGGATAGAGTTATTCTATGTTTATTAATAAGGGGGTATAGAGACTAACTTAGATTAACACAGGATAGTTTTTATCCCGACATTTAAACAAAACTATTATAACTTTATATTCATACTAGCTGCGCCCCGCGGTTTAACCCGCGTAAATTTCGATCCCGTGGAAAATAGAAAATCTTCCCATGGCATCCCATAGGAACATTTTTT
Organism: Calycopis cecrops; assembly: GCA_001625245.1. Classification (NCBI taxonomy): domain Eukaryota; kingdom Metazoa; phylum Arthropoda; class Insecta; order Lepidoptera; family Lycaenidae; genus Calycopis; species Calycopis cecrops. Next base: position 1,094,964 of record LUGF01057646.1, on the reverse strand, counting down.
CGGGATAAAACTATTCTATGTGTTCATCCCAGTTACTCCCTATTTGAGTGCCTAATTTCATGAACATCTATTCAGCAGTTTTTTCGTGAAGGAGTAACAAACAAACAAACATACAAACTTTCGTATTTATAATATTAACAGGATATGTTTTTTAATGTGTAACAGTGTAACAAGTATTAATCGCTAATAAAATCGCTTATTCTATTTCATTCCATTCTATAGACATTGTCCCATTGAGTTCAAGACCAGCCGTGACGTCACGCTCACTCGCACGCTACCTCTCGTGCCCTGACCCGCACCGGGTCAGGTCTATACGAACTAATGGGCCCATCCGTCCGGGCCAACGAGCGTATTACGTTACTCGTTATTATAACGTGGTTGACGCTGGGGCCAGACGAGCAGTTGGGACTTACTTGCGAGCAGTTGGGACTTGACTTGCGAGCAGTCGGGACTTACTTGCGAGCAGTGGGGACTTATTTGCGAGCAGTCGGGACTTACTTGCGAGCAGTCGGGACTTGACTACCGAGCCGTCGGACCATTGCGACTACCGAGGACCAGGCATCCGATCACACATTATAGGCACTGGTAAAGTTGTAGTTGGGGTCATACGAGCAGTCCATAGACCTTTTTCTTGAATAAACGGACACGTTGCCCGTCTTCCGCCGTGTCTAACGGGCTACTGGAAACTATTACAGGAACCGCAACTTAGTAAGAGGTAGTGCCACACTGCATGCTTACATGCAGGTATCCTGTCGCTTACACGAGACCGGCGTGAAGTGACAGCTGTACTGTCGCGTTTCGTGCGGTGTGTAAGTAGCCGGTGGTCTGTAGAAGTGGAAGGAGAAAGGAGGGCAGCGCATCTGTGTAGTTTCTATATGGATGTCTATGGGCGTCGGTAGTCATGAAAAATGGCTCCGACTGCTCGTTTACCCCTCGATACCATTAAAAAAAAAAAACCGCACGGAACTGTCTTAGTTTAAAATTTAACGTAATTTAAGGTAATGTGTGAGCGAGATAAATCATCTGTCTACTACCAGAAGGTGCAAACGGTTTTCACGAAGATTTAATACGGAATTGTTACCTTTCTTCCCATTTGTCGTGCTCCGATCGGATTTAGGGCGACAGCACACGAGACTAAAGGTCAATTCACACCAAAAGCGCGGCGAAGCGCAGCGACGCGGAGCGCACTTTCAGTGTCATATAAATTTAAACTTTATTTACATTGCTGTAGTACTTATTATCGAATTCTCGCGACTTCCGCGCGGATTCCAGCGAATTCTCGCGCAGTCGCGGGAATCCGCGCGCCTCGTTCGAGTTTCTCATGCGATAATAAGTACTATAGTAATTATTATAAAGTTGAAATTCATATGACACATAAACTGCACTCCGTTTCGCCGCGCTTTTGGTGTGTATTGACCCTTACGCGGCGACCGGCGACTTTGGTCGCGTTTTAGACGATGAATGCAGCGACTAGACGCGGGGAGCGCACACTTAAAGACGCCAGACGCGGCGACTTAGTCGCTAATTTATGTTAATTAATGTCAATTAACGTCTAAATTCAGTCGCGAGATCGCGATACTGTCGCACGACTCGCAGTCGCAAAGTCGCCGCGTCTAAAAGTCGCGCGTGTGCTACGGCACTTAACCGTCATACAGACCGTGTTTATCACGACATTGTAGCTTCATTTTAAAGAATACCTTCGCCAGTCGCGCCGACCCAATACCTTTTTTAATTAAGTAAATGAAAAAAAAAGTAAATAAAAAAAATGTTCATTTTAATTAAGTTATTAAGTAATAGTAATAATTACTTGGTAATCTGTAATTGTACAACAGGTGTATAGAACACCTGTGACTGGCAATATCTTCCATGTATTTTGTTGTTTTTTTTTATCTTTGTTTTTTAAAGTTTTTTATAATTTTTGTGATCTTTATATGTGTGTTTCTTGTGTGCGTGCGTATGTCACTGAACTCCTAAACGACTGGTCCGATTTTGACGAATTTTTTTGTGTGTTGATGGGGATTTGAGAATGTAAACCATTCACAAACCAGCCCGGCAGATAGCGCTGCAGTGACGTGAGTGAAACCGCGGGGCACAGCTGGTATAAATTAGTGATGCGACTCGAGTCATGTTTTTACTCGAGTCACTCGAGTCAGTTTGTCAAACTCGTACTCGAGTGAAAAAAATACTACTCGAGTGAACTTGCACTCGAGTTACCGAATGAACTCGAGTCGCCGAGTGAACTCGTCACTCGAGTGACTTTTTTACTCGAGTATAACTCGAGTGAGGGAATAATCTTACTCGTATAGATCACTAGTATAGATATATATTACTCTTGATTATGTGGCTGCTCTGGTCTGTGCCTGCTCTTTTAGGAACTGTTGTGAAGATGGGTCGTCGTTGTTTATCTTTAAAGATGTTAGTGCTTAGATATTATAATAATCACAATAAATAATATTTTTTATTAGCGTAATTCTAAGACCCGAAAAATTCTATGAAACACAACCCATACCGTAATTTACACGACAAGCGCCATCTAGTATCAAGCGGTGTAACTATAGAGCAGATGTCACGTGTAACCCTAGTATGTGTAATGGTGTGGAAGATCGGGGAAGCCGTACACCATCAGCTGCTGGTGGCAAAAAATGGCGCCCAGATGGTGGAGTTTTGTGATGCGTTTTTTGTTTTAGTTTGTTTAGTTTGATGAACCTTGAATTAAATTAAAAGATGATTATCTAATATATAAAATTCTCGTGTCACAGTTTTCGTTGCCATACTCCCCCGAAGCGGCTTGACCGATTCTCATGAAATTTTGTGAGCATATTGAGTAGGTCTGAGAATCGGCCTTTTTTTTCATCCCGATATTCCCACGGGACTGAAAGTTACGCGGGTGAAACTGCGGGGCGCAGCTAGTTTTTTTATATCTTTTAAGGCGGCGAACGAGCAGTCAGAGCCGTTTGACACCCATAGACATCCGCACAAAGGCAGATGCGTTGTCCCCCTTCCTCCCC
>LUGF01057646.1:1065893-1082954 GCA_001625245.1 Calycopis cecrops | reverse complement strand
ATAGAAGGACACTGCGCGCACACTTGTGCACTATAATATGTCCGGCGCAGATGGCTCGTCTATATAGACGGCCGCCGTAGCCGAAATCGGCAAATCGGCTAGGACGATATTATATTTATTTACTTGTAACCAAACAACCATTATTTAATTTAAGATTGGTTTAGTGGAGGACATAGGCTACTTTTTATTTCCAAACTAGCAATCTTATTTGGGCGAAGCCGGGGCGGATGGCTAGCTACTGAAAGTATTCTTAGAGGCACATGTGACGCTTGTTGACGGATGTTGACGGGGCCTTCGGCGTTATCTGTCGTCACAGAGTATGTGACGCAGAGGGGACGTGGGGCGAACGAGTGGGATCAGTCGTTCTCAATAGTCTGGGATTGTTATTGATGCGATCATGAACATTCTGTCACTAACAGAAACACTGTTTAAGAGTAACATGGCTTCATTTTTCGGTTTCCGCATAATTTCAGGCCCAAAAAATAAACAAAAACAATAGAACTGCAACCGTATTTTACCTGTATTTAATACTACACACTTGTGGCGCTGCTAGTTAGCGTAGCTCATCTTTAATGGAGGTTTTTTTTATGCTATAGGAGGGCAAACGAGCAGTCGGTGACATTTTCATGACTACTGACGCCCACAAACACCCGCATAGAGGCTATACAGATGCGCTGCCTTCCTTTCTCCTCCCACCTCCATGGCCCACCGGCTGCTTACACACCGCACGAAACGCGCCAGCACAGCTGTCACTTCACGCCGGTCTCGTGTAAGAGAGATGTACCTTCCCGGTCGTGTCGGCCCGATTCGACTGCATGCAGTGTGGCACTACCTGTTACCAAAATTAAGTTCCATCAAAAGTAGCTCATCAAACCGCTTCAAAGATCACCAGACAAGACAGAACTAACATACTCCGAGCCGGTTAGCGTAGCTCACCTTTTATCTTGTACCATATTTGCGGAGGCGACTGTGTAATATTTTTCCTGCCCCTTTTAAAGAAATTTCCTCAAAAACCTAGTACAAAAGCTGATCCACTGGATTCAATGCATACGTAAGTTAATCCAACTGTCATAACTCCTAGCGATTAAAAGTTTTTCAGTTGGCCCCAATAGTTAATGTCGAGTTGGCCGCTAAGCCAGTGGCGCTCCAATGCGGATAGAAGTTTACATTTCATAAAAGGTAAACCTGACTGACATATTTGATTTGATGCACAGCCGAAGCTACCTAGAAACTCCCCCCTGTTGTAGTGGGCTTGTGTGCGTCTATGATCTCTATGACAGGCTTGGGAAGAGAGGCCAGACTAAGAGCCTAAGAGCAGATGACGACCATCGTGGCATAAGAGCATTAGAACCAGGGATCTTTTTTTTTAGAACCAAGGATCAGGATCAGGAGGAACGACGTGCAGGATGGGGAGCTAACCCCGATGGGTCAGGTTCCCATCCTGCAGGACTGCTCAAAGGCAGCCGGACAGTCCTTAAAGAAGGAGAAGTCTGGCCTTTTTACCGAAGCCAGCCTGTCGCTGGAGGGATCCTGTTGCTTGTAGATCCGGGTCCGTCTAATTATAGCGGCTGAAGGCATCCGCAGGGGTTTAGTCGGTTGGGGCAATAGTCGAACCCGACTCTGTACTCGGTTGAGCCACCCGGGCTCCTGGGTAGTGCACGTAATGGTATCCCTTACGTTACCACAAAAGAACTAAAAATTTGAAATTTGGTACTGGGATTCCTTTAATGATGTAAGTGAGCACTGAGAAAGGATTTTTAGAAATTCAACCTAAAACAGGGGGTGAAGTTCATTACACATGCCGACTTATATTTACATCTATGCTGGCGTGTTTCGTGCGGCATGTGTTTCAGTTGAACTCTACGAATCTTTACGGGCGTCACCATCAAAGGGTTCTGACTGCTCGTTTGTTCCCTTACACAAAGAACACGCGGTCAGCGATGCGTGACTTCGATTCACGATAAAAACGCTTATGGTCTTGTCACAAAAAGATAATTGGAGTGTTAGTCACTTCGTCCCGTAGACGGAAGCTGCGTTTACCATCTTGTGAGATGACTCATGGCGATGCTGTATACGGTTGAAAGTTAGTATTACACTCGTCGTGGAAACGCTCCGACTGCTTGTTCGTACCCTCACACCAGTGGCGGCGGAAGGCTGGGGAGGTGTGGGAGAAGGCCCACGGCTTCGCAGTGCCTAGGGTCTCACGCCCGGCGCCTCAAAACGTAAAAGAAAATTTAAAAAAAATGTAATATGGAGTCATAAAATACACGCCACATGGTGTTTATATGATTCACATATTTGAAAATTCCTAACGTAAAGGTCTTCGAAATAAGAACATAAATTAATGAATAAATATTAATTACTACTTCCTACTTCCTACTAATATTATAAATGTGAAAGTTTGTATGTTTGTTACTCTTTCACACAAAAACTACTGAACCGATTTTCATGAAACTTTACAGTAATATAGCTTTCATATCGGAATAACATAAGTTAAAATTTTGAATCATTTTTGAAGTCCGAAATCCACGCGGGCGAAGCCGCGGGCGGAAGCTAGTATTATTATAATAGTGTACTTATAAATTGCTTTTTCTGATAGATTATTTCAGTTTGGAGCGCTTCAAATTTAAAAAGAAAATTTATAAAAGTATGCAAAATTATTTTTTTTTTTATTGTATAGGTTTTCATACTATCTACCTACCTCCCCGGTCGGACCGATTCGGCTACATGCATGCATGCAGCGTGGCACTACCTCTTACTATTGTACATCTCGGAGACCACTACAGATAGGCATAATAATTGCCACTTACTTCGTTACTTAATCTATGCGTTACATCCAATCTGTGACAAGTATAAACAAATCTCTCCGTCCCTCTCGCACCCGCGCTCTCACTTCCGTTGTTTATATCAAGTACTACGCCAGTCGACGCTGTGTCTTGCGCGCGCGCGGACGCGATCCATAGATCACGATCTATAGATCATTGTGTGACATTGTGGGCTTTGTGTTACGAATGGCCTAATTGGTGTTAGATTGATTGTGATTGTGTTCCCACTTGTGGGCTGTGATTTTGTTGAACGTCTTTGGGTTGAGTGTTATTCCCACTTGTGGGATTGTAAATGTAAATTGAATAGCCTTAAGTGTTTGCCCACGCGTGGGCTTAGTGTAAATATTACGTGGTAAGCTGTTTTTTGTTGATACCGGAGGATAATTCCCACTTGTGGGGTAAATACGACAGCGTGAATTAAACTCTTAGGCTTTTGCCCACTTGTGGGCTTAGTATATTGCATTACATGTAAACTGGCTGTTTTTGTGGATACCGGATGATGATTCCCACTTGTGGGCGTGGTGATGCTGACTTTACAATACGGTTGTAGGATTGAGCGTTACGAATATCGGAGATTTTAGGGATGTACCTATAGACATTAGACATACATGTAGATGTAAAAAAATAAATACTAGAACCGCCAGGATAGTATTTTTTTTGGGACTTGAGAGACCCGCTAACGAGGTCTTTTTAATCAGCTGTTCTTTGGGACTATTTTCTTTTCTTTATTTTTCTGTACGTGGTCTTAATAAGACCTCAACCTATATTTTATGGCAAGCCACATCTCGTAATTAATTGAACAAAAATTGGTTTACTCTTTTATGTAAGATATTACACACTATGATGAATTAATAATGTAATGTACGTGATAATACCGCTTGTACGTTTTTGGAAACGTTATAGTTAAACGCGGTATTGCACGTTTGCTAGTAAGTACAAAAACGTGGTAATTTTATGTACCGTGTGTAATTGCGCACCCTTTTTTTGTAACACAGGGGAATGCCTTTACGCACGCTACCCCAAAATGGAAAGAAAGAAAGATTCGTTTATTTGTCATCACCAGATCTATAACTAAATACAAGCAATGGGTATAACTGGGTATAGTGTAGGGTTTGGCAACTGTTGCCCGTACCGACTGGACCCTGGTGCCTTCAGCTGCTTTGGAGGGAGGGATCTACAGGATCCCTCCAGCGCAGGCTGGCCTCGGTGAAAAGGCCAGACTCCTTGGGGACAGTCCGGCTCCCTTTGAACAGTCCCTACTCCCATCGGTACCGTGCAATGGGGTCAGGTTCTCATTCTGACCATTGGTCTCAATGCTCCAACGGAGTACACCACGTCGCCATCTGCTGATTTAGAGGGATGGAGGACCTCCGCATTGGCTGGTCCCATCCGCTGGGTGGCGGACCAACCATCAAACGGCCGCAGAGGACAAGAAGACGGCAACGACACACCGCATCTCCTCTTCCTCTGCGGCCCCACCGCCAACGCATCAGACGATGCGCCCCCGTTTGGTCGCGGGAGATAGGGTGCATTGCAACAACACACCGATACGCCTCTTCTCCCGCGACCCCTCCTCCACGGACGCATCCAGAGCAGGCCCTGGGCAAGCCGACTCGGATCGCCCCCTCCTGGGACCCCTCTTGGCTACACCGTCATGGTTCAGCCACGGTTACCAAGCCCCCTCACCACAAGGTAGAGATCCGTCAAGGGGGCGGTATTGCCCACCTGCACAACCCTACGTGCGAGCGTTATTAAACTGCAATGCAGCACGACTCACACTAATTCCGCTTCTACACCTAATGTTTTCTATACCTATAAGTTAGTCAAGAGAATTATATTTTAAGGTACCTACGTGACCTATGTCATAGATAAAGGAAAACTTACAGGGAAAGTCGTTTTATGTCGGGAAATTGAGGAAAAATTGTCGACGTTTTCTATATTCTGTCTGTTTAGTTAATGGGGACGGACGAGCTGTCGGAGCAGTTGTAGACCGACGCCCGTAGACATACATTATAGAGCTATAGATGCGTCCTCACTCCCCCCTCCTGTACTAACACGCGGCACAGCTGTCTCTTCACGCCGGTGTCGTCTAAGACCGCCCCGGTCGTGTCGGACTTTTTCGCCTGCAGCGTGGCACTACCTCTTACAAATCAGCCGGTCCGCATCTAAGCAGGCGCTCCCTTTCGGCGCGGGCCACCGGCAACTCGCAAACAGCACTAAACGTATAGCTTTCTTCTCTGACTGAATTCATCATTATACTCGATCAGCAATATGTTTTTCCCAAGGAGCAAGTCTGTATCTGTATGTATGTCTGTGTATATACATCGTGTCAACTTTCGCAGACGATGTAATAACAAGAGTCGCGTGGTTGATACATGTCTTGTAGTCATCGGCGTCCGGTTACTTGCCGCACGAAACGCGCCAAGGTAGCCACACGAATACCTTACGATACCTCCACTCTTCGTCCTAGTCTCACAAAATGATAAATGGTGGCTCGTGGAGGGTGGGGGGAGGAGGGCAGCGCAACTGTATATCTGCGGATGTCTATGGGCGGCGGTAGTCATGGCTCCGACTGCTCGTTTGATCTATACCAGAAATAAAATGCGCACATGTGGACTTGATTTTTTTTATATGGGGTACCCCGTACCATGAACCTGCTGCTTTCACTGTGCCACCTTTGTTTCTTTTTTTTTTTTGTTTTTTTGTTTTTGTTTTTTTTTTTAGATAGAATCTACGCTAGCAGAACTGATGACCCAGTGCAGCTTCGTCTGTATGAGAGGCGAGTGCCCGAAGGTAGCTCGAGCCCCTGTAATTTGTGGTCGATGGGGGTGCAGACCCCCCCTTCTTTCCCAGCTGCCACCTTTGTTATACGGGTCGCTCCCCTTAGTCCTTAAGGCCGGGCTACACGGTGCGGCGCCGCACCGCACCGCAGCACAACGCAACGGACGCTGCGACGTCGCAATATTCTTACGGCGCAGCTGCTGGCTTTGCTTCCAGCTCATTTGACACCAGTCTACAAGATATAACTGAGTGTGGTGCGGCTTGCACACCTCTCCGCCTCGTCTACCGTGCGCCATTGTCCAGTGCACTTGTCATGGCATGTGGCATACCATGCTTATACAAGGTTGATAAAAGCGAGAGGCGTTTAATGAAACCACATATTTAGTGTATCATTTCCAGGCTACACAACAAAAATCAGACCAATATATATTTATAATTTAGCCACAGGAGTTTTTTAAAGTTACTCGTCATAAACTTTTTTTAATAGTTTTGGATTAACTGTAGGCACTTATAGTATTATATATTATGTGGTTTCATTTAACCTTGTGTACCTTGTATACGTAGCAAACCGTTGCGGCACCGCTCAGGAGCCGCGCCTCGCCGCACCGCACCATGTGGACTGGCCCTTATTCCTCATTCGTTTGATAGGATGACGATAGACGTACCTTAATACTACAATAGCGCTGTATAAGTTTACGTCCACAAGAGCTAATGTAGATATACACATCTTAAATACTCATTCTTCGCCATATTTGTATATCGCTGCAATGAGTCTTCCAGCTTACCTCATGTTATGTCTTGAACCTATTGTACAACGTTATTATGTTTTCTAGACAATGGGAAGCCCTTAAACATAATATTGATAGCCGTTTTTTGTTATCTTTACGAGGTAGGTTTAGTTTTGTAATTTCTCCCTTACATGTATTCTTTGTGCAGGGGGGCAAACGAGCAGTCGGATCCACGTCCATAGCACAGGGGCCACACAGATGCGTTGCCCTCATTTCTTTAGCCAACGGAAACTCGCACACCGCACGAAACGCGCCAGTAAAGCTGTCACTTCGGCGGTCGCGGTGTCGTGCGAGCGAGAGGTACCTCCCCTGTGCCAGCTCAATTTGTACCTACCTCTTACTAAATCCGATATTATCGCGAGCAAAGCCACTATACAATTATTTATGCTTTCACCTACCATCAGCTGATCCAGCTCGTTGACCCCCAACGTATGACGTAGTCGGTTACGTACACGTATCATTGACATACATACATACATGTCAATTGAACGGACAGACGGACATTAATATGCGGAGCTCGTGTCTTGGCGCTGTAGGAAGGGAGCGGGTTGAGATATTTATTTGTTTTCTAGCTGTGGCCCATGGAGGAGGGAGGAGGGCAACGCGTCTGTATAACAATGTGCGGATGTCTATGGGCGTCGGTTGTCATGAAAATGGCTCCCATTTTTTTTTAAATTAAATGTCATGTCTTACAGAAGTATAGAGCCTGGTGATAAGAATAGAATGGCAAGCGCTACACAGACTAGAGCGTAGGTCTATTAGTGATAATGATTAAGTTTCTAAATACAGAGAGGGCGTCCCAGCAATTTGACGGGCCGCGGACGATATAGTAACGCTGGTTTTGAAGTTTGATTCATTTCGATCATAGTCGGACAAATCTAAGTCAGCAGTAATTATTTGGCGTATGTCTCCTTTGCTATAAAAATACTGAAAATTGGAAGTCATTTTGATGATGATATCTTTGCCAGCGGCATCACTTGGTGGACCGATTCAGTTGTGGCTTCAACCAGCACCAACAACACATGAAGATGTGTTGTTTCGTAACGGGGTCGGTAGAGAGCACAGAGGGCCAGTTAATATGGTCTTTACACACTTGCCTTACTTCTATATTCATAACTCTCTTAGCTTAGACTTTTTCATTCGATAGACAGTTTGCGATGGTCTTTATATGTTTGACTATCAGCTAATTCATTTTAGGAGGCTGTTTTTTTTTTATTCTAATATTATACAGTTTTATTACGATTATAACACTTACCAATACCAACGACATAGTCATAGGATCCTACTAATATTATAAATGCGAAAGTTTGTAAGGATGTTTGTTACTCTTTCACACAAAATCTACTGAATGGATTTTCATGAAACTTTACAGTAATTAGCTTTCATATCAGAATAACATAATAAGTTAAAATTTATAGGGATTTTTTATAATCCGAAATCTACGCGGGCGAAGCCGCGGGCGGAAGCTAATATGTTTAAAAAGTATTAGTTCTATTATTGCGTGCCTAGTGGTGTTTTTAATTTCAACTGATACAATTTTATCATTATTTACTATTATAGTAATCACTAATCACGCCACATATATAACGATATTATTTAATTAATAAGTAGGTTAGTATGTTATCACGCTACAAACGTAACGTCCCCTCAGTCCACGAGTCAACAGTGTCAAACGGCGCGCTGCCAACTAATTGTTGTTCTGACGTCATTCACCGCTCTGTTACGGCCGTTATAAGACGGCACCGCTATGAAAAGCTACAACGAACGCTTTGACGACCGATTCCATCTTGTGTGGTGTTTTCTATAAACCTAGCTTTCGCCCGAATAAAATCCATCCCAAGAGACTGTTTCGCATATTATGCAAGCCGAAGCTGGCCCATCCGTAAAATACGCGCGATTTTGCAATACGAATAAGGTAAAGTAGGTACCAGGAAAACATGTAAGCATAGACGATGATTTAAAAATCTTTCCGTATGTCATAGTATAACGTTTATTTTGTGAATCCTAGAAATATTAAACTAACTGTCCTTGTTCTGTCCACAACAAACGAATGTCATAGTTGGAAAATAAGTTGTCATGGTAACTATGGTTTTTTTTTATGGTATAGGGGGGGAAACGACGCCCATAGACATCCACATAGAGGCTATACAGATGCGCTGTCCTCCTTTCTCCTCCCAACTCCATGGGCCACCGGGTACTTACACAGCGCACGAAACACCGCAGCACAGCTGTCACTTTACGACGGTCTCGTGTAAGCGAGAGGTACCTCCCCGGTCGTGCCGGTCCATTTCAGCTGCATGCAAACATGCAGTGTGGCACTACCTCTTACTAAATGGTGTGCTATGTTTAGATTTTTCGACCCATTTTTGAAACATGTAGTCATCTATCCTACATGTACATACAAACCGTGGCCCTGCCATGACGAGCTAAATCTACAGAACGCAATTGGTTGATATTTGATGTAGATGTAGTATGGAATAATATCTTTCAGCGTGGCCATGGCACTGACACTCTGGCATGACGTAGCTCGCACGTACCGATCATGATGAACGTCACAAATATATCAACCGCTAGTGGCCAATACAATCTACATACAACTTATGTGTTCCTGGTACTTGTTGTAAATTGTTGCGAACAGTATATCGCCGTTTTTCCTTATCCCCGTTTGTATGATCAATCATCATCATCAAAGATCATTTAAAAGCCACCAGCGGAGTGCAAAGACTGTTGATGACGAGATGACCTGCCCCTGGCCTTACAGTGGCAGCAACCGAACACCGCGGTCGACCGCAGTCGGACAACCGATACGGTTATCTGGTGACACAAATATATCGACCGCTATAAATACAATGTACATGCAACTTATGCGTTCCTGGTACTTGTTATAATTTGTTGCGAAGACGATGACCTCAACGTACATACAACTCATATGTCCCTAGTACTTTGTTATAATTTGTTGCATAGACGCTTTCCTTGTATGGAATATAGATCATCTCTACAACTTATATGTCCTTCTTGGTTGTTTATAACATGTGTGTGTACGGTGTGTAAGTAGCCGGTGGCCCATATAGGAGGGAGGAGAAAGGATAGCAACGCATTTGCTTAGCCTTTACACGGAAGTCTGTGGGCGTCGGAGTCAAGAAAATGGCTGAGACTGCTCTTTTGCCCTTTTAAACTATAAAAAAAAAAGTAGGGACATCAACTCCGACATTTGGGTATGTTTGTCAGTCTCTGGGTCTTCTAATTTGTATGAGAATGTCGACTATTCATATGATATAATCTATTCGGTTCGGTCGTGAAGAAACCAGCACTTGAGTGAGTGGCAACCAACACCGCGGTAACCGGGCCACCGATACGGTTGTCTGATGACATACATAGAGCCAGCGCTAGTACGCGACTCCGTCTCAGTCTGCATCTAAGTCATGTGTTCCTGGTACTTTTCACCATTTTCATTGCTATAAAAAAGCTAGTGATGCGACTGTCTGCGTCTACTAACTTATGCGTTCCTAGTACTTTTCACAATTTTCTTTGCTCATTTGGGTAAAAAAAAGGTTTTCCAGGTTGGAAAAGGGGAGATTCTTGTAAAAATTGCCTAAACTCGACGATATCAAGTCAAAAAAAAAAAAGTGAAAAACTGGCTACATAACCGTAACTCCCCGTGGCAAACGGATATCCACAGAACATGAATTACAAACTTAATTAATATTACCAATCTTCAAATATGACGACCTGATTGATATATACGACGTGGTATTGCGGATGTATGTGGGCGTCGGTGATCACTTTACATCAGCTGACCCAACCGCTCGTTTCCCTCCTATGCCATAAGATTTGTAAGGTTACCACTGTATGGTATTAGTGGGCCTTACTACAGGACTAGGAAAGGTCGTTGAATGAGACTCCAGTATGGTTGAATAAGGAATGATATATTTATCGTGTAAGAAGTCGCTTAAATAGTTTAGCTTTATGTACAAAAAATGTGACAAGATAAATTGAGTTACTAAATGTTATGTGTGACAGATTTATGATTGCAGTTTCGGTTTACTTCGGGGAAGGTTTAAGAAAGGTCACTTAATGGTCATTAAGTGTGATAGATTTATTGCTTTGGGAAAGGTCCTGCGACCTGCAGTGACGATACATGTGCAAACACTTTGCACATGTGAGAATTAGATAATTGTCCGAACCGCTGTCACTATAGATTGATTTATGTAGGTGGCTGCTACAGATTTCTCAAGAATCAGCGCTCGTGAGAGAAACAGAGTAATGATAGTTACCGTTACACGTTAGAGCGAGACGGCGATAGTCGTCTCCTTCCTGTAATTATAAACGTATTACCGTCTAGGAGAAAATGCAATGATCTGTAAGATGTCATTGCTCCGTGCAGCCGGAACGAGCAGGCACAGGGTCACTTTCGCTCACGTGGTAAAGTTGCGAGGCTGTCGCGTGTGCGGGATGTTTGTGGGTGTCAGATAAAGGGACTGCTCGTATTGAAAAAATGCTTTTAATCCTACCTAATATTAAAAATGCGAAAGTTTGTTTGTTTGTTTGTTACTCCTTCAAGCAAAAACTGCTGAATCGATTTTTCGGCACACACAGAAAGTAACTTGGATGGACATAGGATAGTTTTTATCCTGAAAAAATGTTCCTATGGGATGCCATTCCTATATTCCACGGGATCGAAATTTACGCGGGTGAAACCGCGAGGCGCAGCTAGTATTATATAAAAATCTGTTCCGACATGCGATTAAAGTTGACTCCATAGAAACTGACGTGAGGCGTAAGCGATGTAACCACGCTTCACGCGTGGGGAGGAGGGAGGAAACCTCTCGCTTACATACCGACGCAAAGTGACAGCAGCTGTGCTGTGACGTTTTGTCGTGTAAGTAGCCGGTGGCCCATGGGGAGGCGGAAGGAGGGCAACGCATCTGTGTAACCTCTATGCGTATGTCCATGCGTTGGTGGCTGTGAAAATTTCCCCTACTGCTCGTTTGCCCACTATTTATAAAAAAAGGCGTTAGCTCGACCTCATGCTTCGTTTCTTAAAGAGTAAACTCCAAAAAATCTACGTGTTACTTTAATGGTCGCAGCACACTTATCAACTCGGAAAGGGATCGTAACCGTATCACCTCGAGCCGGTCAGTATTCTTTGTATGAAACTTCACTTCACGCACACTAATGGGAAACGTAATCGTATCGCCTTCGTTTTACTAGGCGAGGCGTTTACGATCCCTTTCCGAGTTGATAAGTGTGCGTATCATAAGGCGGCACCGTGTGAGCTGAGGTACCTCGCCGGCCCAGTTCGCCTGCCATGCCGCATGGCCTCCAAACGTCAAGTCTAACGCGTGGCTCTCGAGATTGTGATAAGCGTTGATAATAGATAAATGTTGTGTCATGTGGCGATTCTACTAAATCGAGATACAAGGAAATTCTTTGAAACTAGTACACCTTTCGACGATCACCGATGCCTTCATAAAATAATACATTGATAAAATAATAACTCGTACTCACTCAGGTACCTGGTGATGAATTATTGAGAAGAATAATGAAACCGGTCGTATTTAATGTAAATTTTTTCGTCTTTTTTCATCTTTTTTTAGGGTTCCGTATCTCAAAGAAAAAAAACGGAACCCTTATAGGATCGCTTTGTTGTCCGTCTGTCTGTACGTCTGTCAAGGCCTTTTTCTCTAAAACGCGTGAAGGCATTAAGATGAAACACATTTCTAAGTAAACGCAATAAAAAGTTATAGCCTTATGCACAAATTTTGTATGAAAACCCACTTTTTTTATAGGGTACTTCCCGTTGAGCTAGAATTCTGAAATTTGGCAGGAAGTAAGACCTTACAGCATACATATAGGAATAAATCTAAAAATTGGTAAATAAAATTTATATCACTGGAAAAATCATTACCAACATATGCATGTAGTTCGTTTCATACTAAATGTATGCAAGCACCCGCATATATAAGTTTGTCAATTTTTCGCAGGGAAGTGTAATTTTCTTAACGTCTGTTACTTTTGCTCATACCTCCCGTTCCTACGGAACCCTCGGTGTGCGAGTCCGACTCGCACTTGGACTGGTTTTGTCTTTCTCCATACTGCCAGTCATTTCCACAAACTCAAATTAATTCCAAATTCAAACGGGCATCTGTAACGTCTTTCGATTCCATTTTTAAAATCTATGGAACGCGAACGTCCACTTCCTCCGCCGTGAACAAAGCCGCCCAAGATGGCGGGCGCTGGAATGCCACCGTCACTTGGTCGCCGTGACGAATGCTTTATGCTTTTTACCGGCATTCCTCGAGCGAACGCCCTGGCCGAGGTTACGGTTTGTTTGATTGAGATAGAGAAACTTTTTATCTACCCTCGCTTACACGAGACCGGCGTAAAGTGACAGCTCTCGCGTTTCGTGCGGCGTGTAAGCAGCCGGTGGCCCGTGGAGGTGTGAGGAGAAAGGGCAGCGCATCTGTATAACCTCTATGCGGATGTCTATGGGCGTCGGTAGTCGTGAAAATGTCTCCGACTGCTCGTTTGCCCCCCTATACCATATAGATATAGAGGCTGTACATATGCACTGCCCTTCTTTCTCCTCCCACCTCCATGGGCCGGCGCCGGTCTCGTGTAAGTTATGGGTCCCTCCCTGTAGTGCCGCCTCAATTCGGCTGCATGCAATCACGCATGTGCTATTGTCATTTTTTTTTTTTTTTTTTACATAGATCTACGCTAAGGGCTGAAGGCCAGTGCAGCTTCATCTATATGAGAGGCGAGTGCCCTAAGGTAGCTCGAGCCTCTGTATTTGTGGGTTATTGTCATAATACTGTACAATGTTAGAGGACGTTTGCGCTGCATTATCAATGTTGTGTAGGAAGTGGCGCAAACTGCGATAACACTGACATGACCGGGTTGTGCGTCGCAATTGGCTTGTCCGTCCGACTGTCCGGCGGTTTGTTGGTGTACGTGGTTGTTAGTGAGTTATCTGTGGACTTTTACACGATCTAGTAACGTAAGGACTTAGGTCTTAGGGTCAATTCACACCAAAAGCGCGGCGAAGGGCAGCGAAGCGGAGCGCAGTTTATGTGTCATATGAATTTCAACTTCATAATAATTACTATAGTACTTATTATCGCATGAGAAACTCGAACGAGACGCGCGGATTCCCGCGAAGTCGCTGGAATGCGCGAGAAGTCGCTGGAATGATCCAGAAGCCGCGAGAATTCGATAATAAGTACTACTATAATTAAAATAAAGTTGAAATTCATATGACACATAAGCTGCGCTCCGCTTCGCTGCCCTTCTCCGCGCTTTTGGTGTGAGTTGACCCTTAGGGCTATATTCTGGGACACCACGGCGACGCAACCAGTCGCGCCACGAGCCGAGTAAGACACTGCGCTGTAGAAATTAGTGGCGGCCCGACCAGTAGCATTCTGTGCACGAGTCCGAGTTGGTCGCGCCAAACTGGTGGCGCGACCAATCGGACACCGCTGAGTAACGCTCTATAGAGCTGTATACATTTTATTGGCAGCGGTGACTGGTGTCCCGGTGAAATATAGCCCTTTTTTAATAGTATAGGGGAGCAAAGGAGCATTCAGAGCCTTTGGATGACTACCGACGCCCATAGACATCCGTATAGAGCCTATGCAGATGCGCTGCCCTCCTCTCGGGCCACCGGAAACTCACACACCGAAACGAGACGCGACAACATAACTGTCACTTTATGCCGATCTCGTGTGAGCGAGAGGTACCTCCCCGGTCGTGCGGGACCAATTCGGCTGCATATGTTAAGTTATATGCATATGTTGCATATGCCCTTATAATATGTTACGGGTGCTAGACGACGGAAATATATTTAAGATTTTTATTATATAAATACATACATATATATAGATCATCATGACCAAGGCGGGATTGGAACGCGCGACCCCTGGCGCAACATGCACCGCTTGTCCGAACCCTGTACCACTGCGCCAGCCTGGTCGTCAACGAGATTTAGATGATAGTTTTATATTGATTATAGATTGGCAATTCCTAGCACTTTGAGTTTTACATTAAACTTATTTAATTCCTCCAACTGGCACGGGCGGCCATGTTGTAGTGTGATGTGATTCACGTCCTGAACAATTCCGTTGTAATTGTTTTTTTATTATTGTACAAGAGGATATTATATATTCCCACCAAACAGTCTTGTCATACAAATATGTAGTAGTTTGGGCATTGCCTCTTGGCTACCGTCGCCATTGGATATGTGTAATTGTTGTCATGCATCTGTATTGCCCTCTCATAATGGGCCATTGGAAACTCGCAAATTGTACCCGGCTTTGTGAACATGTGACCGACATGTACATACTTCAAGTCGTATTGTGTATGTTTGGCACTATGATATTTTTTTTTTTTGCAAACGAGCAGTCGGAGCCATTTTCATGACTACCGACGCCCATAGACATCCGCATAGAAACTACACAGATGCGCTGCCCTCCTTTCTCCTCCCACCTCCATAGACCGCCGGCTACTTACACACCGCACGAAACGCGATTGCACAGCTGCCACTTTACTTCGGTGTCGTGTAAGCGAGAGATACCTCCCCGGTCGTGCCGTCCCAATTCGGCATGCAAGCAGCGTGGCACTACCTCTTACTGATATATGCTAGTTATGTGAAATGTGACAGATAGACAGCGCCCCCTTCTCCACTCCAGGTTCTCCCAAGTCCGGGACCCCCAGAGCTTAATCCAGCGCTGCAGGTAGGTATCTCGCTGTTCGCTCCCCCACAATCATAAGCAATGCAGCAATACCACAACCGGACGATGCCGCACCGGATGGCGCCCGCGTATTTTGATGAGTCGTCACTTTTTACACACCTGACCAACTACAGATACTTAACTGTTAGCTGAATCGCGGTAGCGCTGCGACCGCATTGCATGAGCGAGCGGGCGGCGGAGCGATTTTGATACGCGCTGGAAGTTCCCCTACTGCTGCAGATCGATCGAACAATCGGAGCCATAAATTGACGTTTGCGGGGGCAAATAATATGTCAAAATTCAATCCTAAATAGCGAAATCGATCGATGGATTTTTGAAAGTCGTTTGTTCGGTCGGTCAATCGTTATTGTAATTGATGAAGTCTTAACGTTTTTGCTCTCTCCCGGTCACTTATTACCACTAATTTCAAAAAACCATTGTATCGCTTCGGAGAAATGCAACAAAGAATTTCTATGATACGGCAATTGTTGGATTTTTTTGTTCCTTTTGTTTTGAAAGAGCATTTTGTTTTGTTTGTCCATGAATGGCGTTTTTATTGATCTTTTCTTGGTAAGGTTTGCTCTAAAATTTTGGTGAACGCCCCTACTAATATTATAAACTAGCTGTGCCCCGCGGTTTCACCCGCGTTATTTTCTAAGAAATCCATATAAACTTCAACACCCTATTTCGCCCCCTTAGGGGTTGAATTTCTAAAAATCCTTTCTTAGCGGATGCCTACGTCGTAACATCTACCCGGATGCCAAATTTCAGCTTGATCCGTCCAGTGGTTTGGGCTGTGCGTTGATAGATGGCTATGTCACATTTGAGTTTTATATATATATATAAATGTGAATGTAAGTTTGTTATGCTTTCACGCCAGAACTACTCAATCATGAAACTTTGTAAACATATTATTAGAAGTATGGTATAAAAAACATGATAATTTTATTAAAAAAATACAGCATTCGGAGGGCATGCATAAGCAGTGCTTCGCGTTTTGGAATCGTGAACAACGCCCATAGACATCCGCATATTTACACCGCATGCTTGCAGATAGCAATAATCTATTTTTTTATTTTATTTTATTTATTTATTCTTTAAGTACATGAAATTTATTATAAGAGTTACTTAATACTAATATAAGAGAAGTACACCGGTGTGCTTATCTCTGTAAGGGATCTCTTCCAGCCAACCAACACAATTCATACAGTAATTTATTGCGTGGTATATAGTGGATACGTACAAGAAGTTCAAAAACAAAAAAAAACAATAATAAAAATACAAAAACTAATTGCCTATAAATATAAATTAATCACAATTTACAACATATCCATACAATATATATATTCAATAATCTAGGCTTCTATAGAACGGTGCTCTGGTTCTATTACTATCTTCTCTACTCTCTTCTAATCTAATCTAATCTCTTAATATTTGAGCTCATATTATTTCGGTTTAATATTGATTTTAATATGTCCGCGGTCTTATCGGATTTCCATTGACCCCATATCGAGGATTTCTCTCGGCAACCGTGCCGTGTGACTGTATCATGTTGCTGTTGCATTGTCGCCGAAACTGGTGCGAGCGGGGACGTCACTCGCCCGTAACGTTTTGTGTGAGAACTGCAACTGCAAATGCAGGAGGGAGGAGCATGGTGGGCAACGCATCTGTGTATAGACTCTATGCCAGTCTTTCCCAAAGTGGGCGACAACGCCCCCTTGTGGGCACTAGATGCTCAGAGGGGGGCGGTAAGGGGCCAGAAACGACATAATTGTCTTTGAATATCAAGGTGCAATAACTAATAAGGGGGCGATACGAAGTAACTGATTTTCAAAGTGGGCGTTAGACGAAAAAGTTTGGGAACCTATGCTCTATGCGGATGTCTATGGGTGTCAGGATAGGAGCGTTCAAGTATATCGTAACTCAATTTTATGAAGA
>LUGF01057646.1:1036199-1050711 GCA_001625245.1 Calycopis cecrops | reverse complement strand
GGTACGGCGGTTTGATTTGAGCTCTGCAAGAGGGCACTGGCATTATTCCCTGAGACTGAACTAACATCGTCGTTCTGGCGACTGGGCGCTGAGTTAGCTGGGAGGTGTTATTATTACATGGTATAGAAATCACTATTTGCTCAATGCATTTTTCAAATACATTCTGTTGTGATAATATAACAGCCACGAGGACAATTCCTCCATCGCGTTTGTTGTTAGAAGTTCTTGTTCATATCACATCTAAATACCATGTACTTATCAATAAATCCATTGTCTTTTATAGAAAAGATGTAAGCCAAGCTTCTGTTAATACAATTATATCAAAGCATTTAGAGAGAATATTTATGAATGAGGTATTGAGTAAGCGTTTTGATATACACTTGAGCTGTAATTATTGCATATGTTTGCCATTGTTAATTTGAAAAGAAAAGAATGTTTAACAAATATTAGAGTGCAGTGCGGTTCGGTTGATTGTATCGTTTTTAATTTTCGTGATATCGTTATGGAATAGGTAGTGCCACTGCGTGCAGCCGAATTGGGCCGGCGCGACCGGGGAGGTACCTCCCGCTTACACGAGACCGGCGAGTGACGGCTGCGCTGTCGCGTTTCGTGCGGTGTGTAAGCCGGTGGCTCATGGAGGTGGGAGGAGATAGGGCGCATCTGTATAGCCTCTATGCGGATGTCTAGGGGAATCAGTGTTCATGATGGCTCTGACTGCTCGTTTGCCCCCTATACCATAAAAAAATATCGTTATAATATGATTTTATAGCTATAGTTGGAGACGTTTCAGACTGCCTAACTAGTATAGTAAAGTGTTTCACTCACACGAATTTGTATGCATATTTCTTAGCCATCTCGCGGGTTTGACGTAGCAATTCAGGCAAACGAGCAGTTGAGTTCACCTGACCAACGCCCACAGACATCCGTAGCACCAGAGGTCTAAGGCGTTGCCGACCTTTGAGGAAAGAATAAGCTCTTTTCTTGAAGATCCCTAGGTCTTGTCGGTCCGGAAATACCGAGGGGGGCAGCTGGTTCCAAATTGAAATGGTGCGTTGGATGAAATTGCGCTTATAGCGCGCATAGTGGACTTCGGAGGGTCTAGGTGGTGACGGTGGAATTTGGAATTTCGGCGCGAAGTCCTATAATGGAATTCAGCTGCGGGCATTAATCCGAACAATTCCTCGGAACACTTTTTAGGGAGGGTTAAGTGTTCATTAATGTATGGAGGTCCTGAGATTCTCAGCTGCCCGCTGCAGCAACTTTTCACACAAGATATGCGCACGAAATGTCGTGATTTTCATGAAATTTTGCCGGCCCGATTTGGCTGAATGCAGCTTAGCATCTCTCCTACCACCCACTATCTATATACCCCTGGGATACATGTGAATCTTAGTCCAGTAGTGCTATTCTGTAAAAACCAAATTCGATATCGAGTCTCACTCGGGTGACCGCACTCACTTCGAAAGCGAATTCACTTGGCCACAAGTGAATTCGGGATTCGCGGCTGAAGTGATCGTCGAAATATTCGGGAAATAACCCTACAGAATAACAATTGTAAGAAAAGAATGTCAAAATCTCACTTTCGATAGTTCATCTCACCGCCACACTCACTTCTGTGGCGCTAGAGGCGCGATCGAGATTTACAGAATATCATTTCACGTTCTCACCGCGGATTTAGCTTTCGAGTTGTGTAATGACACTTACAGAATAGCACTGCTGGAGCCAGAGCACATATTTTGTAAAGATACCGTTTAAGTTGAAATATATTTTTGAAGTAAAACTTTTTAGCAAGCTGGCGAGTGCGTTACAAAAGTGTGTTGATCAGGCAACGCCAACGGAAGTTGTCATTCAAATTCAAATTCGATTTTGAAACTTTTTGTTGTTGTAATGAATTTGTATTAAATCAATAATTAAGTTTTACTTCAGTTGTGTGGTCTAAAGCACACACATTTCTTTTAAGTAAAACTTCTTTACGCGCGCGGATGTATTTTTTTTAACACAGTTGGATAAGAAGATCTAATCTCGGCCAGCCCTGCTCCAGATACGCAGCTGTTACTTCAGCTCCAAATACCCTCGGTCACCTTTCTCCAACCTCAAGTTTTTTGTCTCGCCGACTTTCTCTGTTGCGTCAGTGTGGGCTGAAGGTCACTTGGCCAACTGTGGCATATGGCTGCCACAAGTGTTTCGCCATACATTTTTTAGGGCAACTCAGCTGTACCTGCGAAACCTCAGATGCGGATGTCTGTGGGCGTCCCGCATAGGTCATCGATCTAAAACAGTATTACAAGTTTTATTTAATTGTCTTAGTACCTGTAACACATGCCCATACAGCACTCGGTATAAGTACATGGAATAGTATGGCTCTAGGCATGGTTAGTCTATGAATATCTATATATTAATACGTGAAGCAAAAGTGGAGGGAGGAGTCTGAAAGAAGGTCCGTCATATATGACCCAGGCCCGGCGCAAAAAATGTATATCTCATTTTTTAGATTATTATCAACTATTAAACATTTTATACATGTTATATGTATAAAAAAATATGTTATATTTTTTTTTCAAAATCTATGGCTATTATGCAAATATTGCAATATCATTAATAAAGGAGCAATATTATTAGAGATTTATTTGTGTAACATTATTGTGCTGTGTTGTGATGTATGTATATCTTATTTTTTAGATTATTATCAACTATTAAACAAACACTGTTGAGAGGATTAGGCCATAACCGGCCACGCTGACCAAGCGCAGACTCGCGCGGTTTATGAATTTTTTACAGATGTATCTTTTTAACACTTAATAAAAAGCAATAACCTAGCCAAGATGAAGCAGTATTCAAAACTAGAGGAATATATATTAAAAAAACGCAACTTTATATTATATACTTTAATCATTCGTTAAAAATGTTATTTTTTTCATAAAGAAATGTTATGCAATATTTGTGTGATATCCATCGATTATATAAAAAAAACTATCATATATGTCATAACTGATAATTATGAAAATCTTGGTGTACTTGCTTTTTGCGCCGGGCCTGGGTTTTTTTTACATGGGACATGACGGACCTTCTTTGGCACACTTATAGTTTACGTGTAAGAGAAGTGCAGAACGCTAATATATTTTAAGAATAATGTTTATAAAGTACTTTAATTTAATAAATAAAACTTTACACACACTACCGTACATTTGACACATTGATATACCGGGTGTTCCAGACCACCCGTCCAGGCTGATTATTTCGAAAAGTAATTTTTTTTTATCGGAGATTATTTTTGTTTTTGTTTTGCTTTTGAACTAATTCTGTTTTGTTTTTGTTTTCACTCATGGTTCTAGTTTTGTTTTTGTTTTTATTTTTGTTTTTGACTTTGATTTTTGTCAAAATCAAAGAAAATCGTTTTTTGTCGATTGCAGCGCCATCTATGGCGAATCAAAAAAAATGTTTCAGACAAAATGTTTGTCTTTTTTCATGACGAATCCGAATCTGCAAAAAAAAATACGGGTTTCCATTTGAATTTTTAAAGTTGCACCCCCTACCCCTAACAGGGGGTTGGGGGTGAGGGGTGTTTTTGGTATGATTTGATAGAGTTTCAAAAAATATTTGACACGTATTTTTTTGTTTTGATTTTTTTTTGAAACTTTTCGAAATAATCAGCCTGGACGGGTGGTCTGGAACACCCGGTATAAGATACATGTACTTATTGGTGAAGTTTCTGTGTCTCTTGCAAGTGTGGAAAATCTTATTAATATTATAAATGCGAAAGTTTGTATATTTGTTAGTTTGTTACTCCTTCACGCAAAAACTGCTGAACCAATTTTCATGAAATTTGGCACATACAGAGAGTAATTTGAATTAACACATAGGGTAGTTTCTATCCCGAAAAAATGTTCCTATGATGATTTTCCGCGGGATCGAAAAATACGCGGGTGAAACCGCGGGGCGCAGCTAGTTATATATAAATTGTTTACCTTAGTTACGATGACATAACATGTGATATGATACTTAGTTTTTAATTACAAAAAAAGTTTCACTTAGATCGAGTTTCGATCTCCGCGGAATCACTAGTTATTATTATAACACTATTACCATCTGTTACCGTGTGAGAGGTTACAATGAACTCTTTCTGTGATAACGACAGATATCATCTTTCAATAAATCTCATGTCATATCTCTACCGAATAATTCCGAGTGGGTAGATAGTGGGTAGGATATCAAATAAATAAAATAATTCCTAATAATGGTAAAGTGGGTGGCGTTTTTAACGTTTATGGTGGGATGTGGGTGGGATATTGCCAAATGACAAGATTAATAGCCATTTTGGGCCTATTTGTACGCGATTGTAGCTAATATGGTCTTTGCTTGTTGGTTTTTAAGACATCCACTTGTTTATGGAACCCTAGTACTTGTTTGGGATTTTTGTAGGTGTTGTCAAGGTAGAGGGGGAGGAATGAGGGCAACGCATCTGTGTAACCTTTATGCGGATGTTTATGGACGTAATCATCAAAATGTCTCCGACCGCTCGTTTGACCTTTTATATGGCCGTGGATGGATATTGCCAAATGACAAGATTAATATCAATTTTGGGCCTGTTTGTATGCGATTGTCGCGAATATGGTCTTTGCTTGTTGGTTTTTAGGGTTCCGTACCCAAAGGGTAAAAACGGGACCCTATTACTAAGGCTCCGATGTCCGTCCGTCCGTCCGTCCGTCCGTCCGTCCGTCCGTCCGTCTGTCACCAGGCTGTATCTCATGAACTATGATAGTTAGACAGTTGAAATTTTCACAGATGGTGTATTTCTGTTGCCGCTATAACAACAAATACTAAAAAGTTAAATAATATGAATATTTAAAGGGGCCCCCATACAATAAACGTGATTTTTTTGCTCCCATACAAAAGATAAGCTCCCGTTTTCGTAGATAATGGTACGGAACCCTTCGTGCGCGAGTCCGACTCGCACTTGGCCGGTTTTTTAGATATCCACTTGATTATGGATTCCTAGTAGTGGTGAGACGGTGATTGCGATCGCCGTGAAAAATCACTGTGATATTCATAAACATCGATCGCTGTAGTGAATGCTCTTTGCGCAAGAAGTGATTTCAATCACTACATGCTCACAGCGACCGGTCACATATATTACGCGTTCGCTGTGATCGCTGGAAGCGATGCAGCGGGCTAAAGTAAAGAGTGATTTAAAGAGTGATTAAATCACTGCTACTATTCACGGCGATTTTTTTACAACTGCTCAGGGCGATCGCTGCTACTCAAATATCACTCTTAGGCACACCTCTAATTCCTAGTACCTACTTGTTTAGACATTTTGTAGGTGTTGTCGAGATAGCGACGCGTTTGTACATATAATTAATCTCTGTTGATCATTAGTCAGGCTTGCCAACTTTAAACTACAAATTGGCGGGAAAAAATAATTTCAAATTAAGTTAAAAAAGCGGGGTCCAACTAATTTTGTTTAGAACATAAAAAAAATTCTAAATAATAAGTATATAATATTTTAATATATAACTTTTTAAATTAGTATTTTTCTTGACAAATGCATTAGCGGGGCCTATCGGTCGGCCGGCCGAGGCTATCAGTCATGGTGATGGTGCAGTCTATGTGTGTAGATGCAAGCTGGGCTTGTAGCTAATTCAGAAAAGCGGGACGTGTCGATAAAGGCATCAGCAACGGTACGTGCCGCGTGCTAGACTTTACAACACAAATAGCATTTTTTATAGTATAACGAGCCAAAAGAGCAGTCTATTGATTACTACCGACCATAAATATCCGCACGATTGCTACGCAGATGCGTTGCTTTCCATCCCCCACCGTAGGCCACCAGATACACTTTTAGAATGTAGTAAAGTAATGGTTATTTAGACATTATCGTGGTTTAGTTTTCGTATATTTACGCGAATGTTCTTTATAATTATGTGCTTCCTGTTATAAGTAATACAAGTGTAGAATGTTAATTTTACAGGAGAGCGAAAATAAGTTACAGTTATAAGTTGATAATGATTTTTCCAATGATCTACATATAATTTACTAGATTTCACAACTCCAGGTCAACGGGAAGTACCCGATAATTTTTGGTTTTCGACAAAGTACGTTTTCATACAAAATTTGTGCATAATTGGCTATAACTTTTTATTGCGTTAACTTAGAAGTGTGATTTTTTCAAGGCATCAAGACGTAACTGACCTCCGTATTTGACAAAAATCAGCTTAATCCCATCACGCGTTTTAGAGAAAAAGGTCTTGACAGACGTACAGACAGACGGACAACAAAGCGATCCTATAAGGGTTCCGTTTTTTCTCTTTGAGATACGGAACCCTAAAATCCGTTACTATCCACTTGTACCCTACAAGTCGATAGTAACGGTTTCTTGACAAAATCCACTGTGGATCTTGTCAAGCTCTATAGAATCAAAAATAATCATAATCATTATTGTGGTTTATTTGATTTCAATGTCCGCCCACTCTGTATACGTAACGGATGCAGCGAATATAGGACGTTGAGAGATTACTTAATGAGATATTGTGTTTGTTTTGTTGTTACTATCTCAATTGTTTTGTTATAAATAACTGTTATATTTGCGGTTTATTTGAGTGTTATGTAATACTAGCATTTAATCTATCATTATTAGGGGTACGTAAATTTCGTTTTTACGAAATAGATGCGATAAAAGCTAAATCTGCATTTTATTTGCGATAAAAGCGAAATTTGAAAATTAAATACTTTCGTTACCTTTTTACGTTACGTGCTTTCAAATGCTGATCAGACGCGCTAACAATTATTACGTATTGGTCGGTCAAGAATCTCCTGTGGATGTAATGCGAGTTTTAGCTGCATCAAAATCTTGCTACCCTGGATTTGCAAAAGCAGCTGTTCAATGTCTCAATTGCCCTGTCAATAGTGTTGATGCCGAGAGGTAATTTAGTATCTACAACATTGTCGTAACTGATCGCAGGCAAACAATGAAAGATGAAAATGTAGAAATCACAACAATGCTAGCCTTTAATTGAATTTTTAACACTATATTTTTTTTTTTGCGAAATAATTGCGAAATTTTCTATTTTGAGTTTTTTTTAATGCGAAATCACGATTTTTTATTTGCGAAATTTACGTACCCCTACCCATGAGGTTTATATCATCATTGTTTGATCACAGTATTTTTAAAATCAAATACTTTATTTATATTTAACTTTAAAAATGCTGTAATTCGAGGCCGATTGATGGACTTGCAATGTCAATTGTTTGACAGATACGTCAACGTCAGAGTTCTTAGCAAGACGCCATTGTTATTATTGTCATAGAGTTGCATAATGATTCATTATATAGAATTTTCATGTCACGGTCTGAGCGAATTTTCATAAAATTTGGCATACGTGATCGTAAAAGTACGTATATTTAACTAGCTGCGCCCCGCGGTTTCACACGCGTAAATTTCGATCCCGTGGAAAATTGAAAATCATCCCATGGCATCCCATAGGAACATTTTTTCGGGATAAAATACCCTATGTGTTAATCCAAGTTACTCTCTATGTGTGTGCCAAATTTCATGAAAATCGGTTCAGCAGTTTTTGCGTGAAAACAAACATACAAACTTTCGCATTTATAATATTAGTAGGATGGGATTAGCTTGCTCGATATTTTTACTGTCATAGCAACTTTTTTTTTATGGTATAGGGGAGTAAACGAGCAGTCGGAGCCATTTTCATGACTACCGACGCCCACATACATCCACATAGAGGCTATACAGATGCGCTACCCTCCGTCCTCCTCCCACCTCCATGGGTCACCGGCTACTTACACACTGCATGAAACGCGACAGCGCAGATCTCGTGTAAGCGAGATGAACCTTCCCGGTCGTGCCGGCACAATTCGGCTGCATGCAGTGTGGCACTACCTCTTACACTCCCGGCGCGGTCTAATTCGGCTACAATGCAGCGTGACACTACCCCCATCTAAACCCCAAACCTAGGCTCGTCGCCGGATGAGCACTCATAGCTATCCGATAAGGGTGAACCGACCAAAAAAAGAAAAAATACCTTTTAAAAAAATAAAAAGAATCAGGATCGACAAAAAAAATTAAAAAGAAAAAGAAACTAAAATGCCTCTTTTATTTCCAGCGAGCAGTCGATAAGCAGCGCGCGAGCCTCCGTCATGGTGTACGACGATGGGCTCAAGAGGTGGGTGCCGTCCGGCACCAGCGTGGGGCTCTCCAAGGTGCACATATACCACCACACGCAGCACAACACCTTCCGTGTGGTGGGGAGGAAGCTCAGCGACCATGAGGTATGTTCCACCTCCATAAAACTAGTGGGGTAGATGTAAATAGTCCACCAGTTGTTGGATAGATGTCAATAGCTCCGACATTACCTCGGTGCAAGAGTAGCATGCGCGCGTCAGTCTTGCTCGAGCCGCGGGTGAGAGCGGACGTGTTGTGCTCTTTGTAACTTGTTTCTAATGGTGTATTTGAAATGTCCAAAGTATAAATATACCTCAACACTACGCCCGCGCCGGTATCGTGTGAGCAAGAGGTACCTCCCAGGTTGTGCCGGCCCAATTCGGCTCGCTACTACCTCTTAATTATTTTTTCCCTATGTGATAAAGGAAATTATAGCTAACCGCAAAATGTTTTCGCGTGTTTCTGATACCTAAGGATGGTGAAACTAATGATGATGACGTCTGTTCCAGGTGGTGATCAACTGCGGCATCGTGCGCGGCCTCAAGTACAACCAGGCGACGGCCACGTTCCACCAGTGGCGGGACGCGCGCCACGTGTACGGCCTCAACTTCTCGTGTCGCGAGGACGCGGACAGCTTCGCGCGCGCCATGACGCACACGCTCGAGGTGATGATGGTTGATAGGAGTGCCGCTGGTGACGTCACACTCGTGACGTCACTAATGGAACAGGCAGGGAATGGCGATAAAGTAGAAACTTGATAATCAAGTGACAATGGCATGTACCTATTTAGTAGTTAGTGCTCTCCTGTGATTCTCCCAGCAGCGGAGGAAAGCGTGAATATTAGGAAATCAGTCAGAGTACGAAACAATGCCATCAGAAATTACGCTTATTATAAAAAAAATAAACGACTATAATAAAGCAATTCTTATAAAAAACACGAGTATGGGTTTGCTACCGGTCCGGCTTTCTATCGAGCGGGCACCCCCAAAACAAAAATTCAAACCACAAATCAACGGCGTGGGTATAGGGAGGTGCTGAAATCACTGGCCCCTTCCGCCTGCGCCGTCCTCGTCGTGCAGATACATCAGTGGCTGGCTACTTCATCCCTTGGTGCTTGGCACCCGGGGCGGACCACCCTACCGCCCCCCGTTTACGCCCCCCTGGTGCTCTGATTCCCATTATTTCTGTTAACATTACGTCGTTTCCAGGTGTTATCCAACAAGAGCGTCAACAACACCGCGCCGCCGCCGCCGCAGCCGAACCCGCCGGCCGCCTACAACGGCCACTCCCACTACGACGAGGACATGGGCTACAGGTGAGGCGTCGGCCTTCTTCGGCTACCTTCGGCTATAGTGGCCGAAAGTATATTGCAACGTTTGCATCTTTATCGTCTAATTGTAATATTTTGTTAAATAAAAGTCGATTTGAAATTGTCCTAAAAAAAAAAAAAAATACATCGATCGTTGTTCCTACACGAAGTGTACTGCCTCAAGGCTCAAACAGCTTACGGATGTTAAAGCCGACCGGCAACGCTCCAAGGACATGTACAAAGTTCATTGCCACCTGCGCCAAACGGTTGTATAGTGCGCATCGAGTTAGTTGTCTACACGATAATATTTTTTTATTTTTTATTTCATAAATCGAATGATTAATTATCGATTCTGAACCAAATCTGAAAATTTGGCCGGTGACTAAAAACTAACTCTGTAAATCCATAATTATCATAGCCCTGCGCACTCTAAAGTGTTGTTGCGTATGTTAACAGAACGATGACGCGCGAGGACGCTGCAATGCTGCAACAGCCGCAGTACCACGCGCCGCACCAGTACCAGGCGGCGCCGCACCCGCCCGCGCAGTACCACGCGCCACACCACCACCAGGTGAGCTTTTTGTTTGTTTTTTCTTTTTTTATAGCATAAGGGGGGAAACTAGCAATCGGAACCATTCTCATGACTACCGACGCCCATAGACATCCGCATAGAGGTTATACAGATGCGTTGCCCTCATTCCTCCTACACCCCATTACTTTGATTTCGTGTCAAGTTTCAGTTATTGGGTTTCCAATTCGGCTGCCTTGTCTGAAATAAGAACAAATTCGTACAAGCCTTAATCAGTCCCTGTCTGAAACAAGAACAAATTCGTACAAGCCTTAATCCGTCCCTGTCTGAAATAAGAACAAATTTGTACTAGCCTTAATACGGCCCTGTCTGAAATAAGAACAAATTCGTACTAGTCTTAATACGGCCCTGTCTGAAATAAGAACAAATTCGTACTAGTCTTAATACGGCCCTGTCTGAAATATGAACAAATTCGTACAAGTCCTAATCCGGCCATGTCTGAAATAAGAACAAATTCGTACTAGTCTTAATACGGCCCTGTCTGAAATAAGAACAAATTCGTACTAGTCTTAATACGGCCCTGTCTGAAATAAGAACAAATTCGTACTAGTCTGAATCCGGCCCCGTCTGAAATTAGGATAGAATAGAAATAACAACTTTTTAACTTGCTTTTTATATAAACGTGTTTTTTGTATCAAAATAAATAACAACATCCGATCTTCATGGTTGCAGAGAGAATAGTGTGTCATATGGCACGTAGCTACCGCCGCATCTGCCTTCTCAATTAAACGGGGCCACGGGGGCCCCTAAAGTGCGTATATTATAAAATATTTTTCTTGAGATGAGAAATGTTTATCCTTTATAAGGGCTCCCAAATAAATTTTCATACGGGCCCCCGGAAGAGCACACTGTCTCTGTCTGGCATACTGCTAATCCATATACAAAAAGAAACTATTCTCATCATACTTCATAGGCAAAAATAAATACATACAGTTGCTACAAGTAAATATTATAGATACTATAATAAAATAAAATAAACATAATATTGAATGGGACTCCATGATTTCTAGAACTAACCCACAACTTGTTGCGTTTCAGCCGGCGCCCGCACCGGTGGCGCCCCCCGCCGCCCCCGCGCCTCCCCCGCACGCCGTGCACACGCTCCCGCACGCGCCGCCCGCGCACGGACACCACCGCACCAACAGGTGACGTCACGTGCGCGTACACACACACACGTATATACACACGCTTCCGCACGCGCCGCCCGCGCACGGACACCACCGCACCAACAGGTGACGTCACGAAGGCAGGACACACGTACAAGCGTTTGCAGTAGTAGACTCGACCATACGTACACGTATGTACAAGCACACACCCATTACACGCACTGTCGAGGCACAGTCGCAATGGTGGTGTGGCGAGCTCGACGATAGCGGCCCCGTTTTTTTAAACGAGCAGTCGGAGCCATTTTCGTGACTACCGACGCCCATAGACATCCGCATAGACTATAGAGGCTATACAGATGCGCTGCCCTCCTTTCTCCTCCCACCTCCATGGGCCACCGGCTACTTACACACCGCACGAAACGCGACAGCACAGCTGTCACTTCACGCCGGTCTCGTGTAAGCGAGAGGTACCTCCCCGGTTCTTCCAGACACGCACGCACGCACGCACATACGTACGCGTACACGCTGACTCACACGCACTCATCGGCGTCAGTCCCGCCCAATTCATATGCAATGCAGCACGCAACTTCCTGTTGCTAAACGAATATTTTAATTCATATATTTTAATCTGTATAATTTCAGTGCGCCGATGCCTCCCAACATGTCGCTGTCGGCGGCCACAGGGAGCACCGCGAGCGCGCCGCCGCCCGTGCCGCCGCACCAGAACCTGCCCGCGCCCGCCAACGTACGTACACGTGTTATAACTAACAAATCGTCATACCATAGTACAGTAATAATAGCAGGTAGGTTATCTAAGCCTAGTCAGCGGCATAAATGCCTACTCTTTAGGGTTGTTACTTTTATTTTTTTGCGTGTATTTAAAGTACGCGTTTCGGCTGTGTGCAAGTAGCCGGTGGCCCATTGAGGGGGGAGGAGGAAGAAGCGCAACGTATCTGTATAACCTCTGTGCGGATGACTAGAAGCGTCAGTAGTCATGAAAATATTGTATATAAAAAAAAATCTGAGTGTAAGTAGAAGGTAGGCCATTTATATAAAGATAACCTACTATTCTTATTGTACTATGGCCATACGTACGTGCTTATTTTATACCTTAGGAGTCCGTTTGCACACTTTTATAACAAACAAGTGCCCAGTCCTTTATACCCAGATTTAAAGTCTTAGATAAAAAAAAAATAACGAAAGTGAAAACTTAATCATCAAATTCTATACGTAGCATAGAAAAGAAGAGCTAAATATAGCATGTTTGCCGACACAAACTCGTGTTTTTTTCTGCCTAACACCGCTAAAGAAGTTTTCAATAAATATATAAAAACAAATTAATGACAGTTCAATATGGACTGAAAGATGCATATCAAATTTCAACACAGCTATGAACACTTGAATGTGCAAATTGATGATGGTTGATTTTGACGTTTCAGGGTCCAATAGCGCCTCCCACACCACCGGCAGCGCCGCAGCCCCCGCCTATGGTGAGTACCATTGCAGTTTTGTGCCAACTTTTTGACGCGGTGACCAAGACTGGAACCAAAGCCGTCATTTTGAAATGACAATCTGTTGTCAGTTTTATCGGTGGAGCGAAGCACATAACACATTTACCCTAAAGGGATGCGAGAAACATTATTTTAAAAGTTTTATCTTTTATGCAAGAAGGGAAACGTCTGTAAGCGCCAATATTACAGTTTGTAAAATTGTTGATTGTTTGTAATTTTTTTTTTCATACGACCATAATTATAACATTAAAATTTAAAATAAAATACTTAATTCTATTGTTTCTAATTTATTATTTCTAATTGATATTAGAATTAATATAATAGTTATCATTATTTTAGTGTTGTGATGGCATAATTTTAATTAGTCCCAGAATCACACATTCTTTTTACTCTAAAAATCGGGATTTTTATTTTAATGGAAACACTTCATTAGACTAGAGCGCTGCTGTCACCGGGTCAGATATGTTTGTCAAGTTTAGATAACACTTCTAAGTGACGGCTGTGCTGTCGCGTTTTGTACGGCTTGTGAAAGTCCTAATACCCTTTTAAGGGCATGGGGTGTAAGAGGATATTTCTGTTGTGTGGATGTTTATAGTCGGGTTTACTTAGCGCTCCGCCCCGTTGCTATATGAAAGGAAGTACTAAGAATGCATGGGTTATATGTAGAGTAAATCATTAGCAGGTATAATCACAAAAATATCGGCAAGTCTGAGGGCCTTCGAGATAAATGCTAAAGACGACCTTTTATTAAATTAAAGACGCACACCCATCCTTACTCAGCCAGAAGGTGCGTTGCTTGACCTTGAACCGACTCAATTTTTCAGCAAGCTACGCCGCCCCAGCAAACGACGCCCGCGCCGGCGCCTCCGCCGCCGCCGCCGCCACCCGGGGCTGCGCAGGCCGCTCCCCCGCAGCCCCAGGCGGGNNNCTCCGCCGCCGCCGCCGCCGCAGCCGCCCGCAGACTCGGGCTTCGCCGCGCAGCTGCAGCAGGCGAAACTGAAGAGGCAGGCCAGGGTGAGTGGCCAGAGTAGGAAAGAAAACGCAAGTGGCGGTCCAGAATATGAGAGACCAGAGTCTGGCGGACAGTGTAGGAGATTAGGGGATGTCTCCCCTACTCTCCTAAACAAAGAGGTCACGGTCAGTGACAGACAATGTAGGAGACACACTAGGGTCAGTGACGGTCCAAGGTAGGAGAAGAGGGCATGTCTGTCTGCATGTCCAATGTAATGGAGACCAGTCTCGTCTACGACCTCATTGTCCAGGGTCTGTCGGTTCAGCGTAGGTGACAAAGTAAACAAGTAGAATGAAAAAGTAGCAGTTTGTGTATATACAGGGTTAGTTTTTGGTCACCGGCATCGAAGAGTTTTCTATTTCGATGGTCACCGGCCCTATTTAAAAATAAGGAAATAAACATCATTTCAAGGGTGTGTTTTAATTTTATCGTCTTATTTGCAATATTTTGTTACATAAACATCGATTTGAAACGGTCCGTAAATATATCTACGCGCATTAGCACCCGAAGAGTGTGTTGACCTCAACAGCCGATTGTTACGTATCTAGCCGCGCGGCGGCAGCGATCGAGTTACCCACATGGTATTTATTTCCGTACGGGACAAAAATATTTTTTATAGTATTTTTCTTATTTGTTTTATTTCATAAATCGAATGTATTGTCGATTTTGAATCAAATCTGAAAATTTGGCCGGTGACCAAAAACTAACCTTGTATAGCATATGTACGTAATGTCAGTCAGCTCGTGATCACGGCTAGTCTTCTATCTTCTATCGTGTCAATGGCACCATTTAAATTGACTATTTCA
>LUGF01057646.1:1024343-1035096 GCA_001625245.1 Calycopis cecrops | reverse complement strand
CGGCGGCACCCCCCGCGGAGGCGGCGTCCCCCCCCGGCGGCGAGCACTCGGGCGGCTCCTCATCGTCGGGCGGCGCGCGCGGCACGCTCCACTGCATGATGCACGAGATGCAGCGCACGCTCGCGCGCCGCCGGGCGCACCTCGACCGCGCCGAGGTACGTACGGGGGCGGACGTGCGTGCTACCTACGGCCATAGACATCCATATTATGGTCACCGCACACTTATCAACTGGGATTCCTTATCCCTTCCTTATCCCTCCTCCCTTGGGAGTCCTTACACACAAGCAATTAAACTGTCCACATACACATAACTAAGATATGTTAAAATGAGTTACCCTCCTTTTCCCCACTACCCAATGTGCCATCAAAACTCATACACTGTTAATAACGCGGATTCTTACCAATCGCAATGTGATGTCATTAAACTCCTATATTGTATGAGATATCAGATTCGCCTGTTAAAGTATAGGGGGCAAACGAGCAGTTGAAAACATTTTTATGACTACCGACGACCGATAGGTTATACAGATGCGTTGCCCTCCTTCCTTTTTCTCTCTCCTTTTACTTTGTAATGTACTGTGGTGACATCTGGAACACCCCTCGTGCTCCCCGGCCGCACTTGTCACGGTCATTGACCTTATCTTGCGTGGGCACGCAATGCACTGTGAGAAGGCACTTATAACGCTCAGGCGAAAAATTTTATTAATATTTATTTTTGTATGAGGAAGTGAAATAGCAAATTACGAAAAGTCGTAGAACAAATGTTGTTGTAGAAGATGCTGGCTATCTATATAAGAATTTGATGGTGTTTTAGAAATAATGTTTTGTATCGTTGCGTAATTCTAGGAGTCGTCAGCGGACAGCTCCGTCAACTCTACGCCCATGAAGAGCTGGGAGCGCTCCGCCACGTTGCCGCACCGCCTCGCCGCCTCCTGCAACGGCACTGCGGGTGAGTTATACTCGCGACCGTAGCTACGTCGAGTGCATACGCGTGTGCGTATACGTGCGCGGAAATATTACGAATATATATGTTAGTGACGCAGTGTGATATGCAAGAGGTACGAAGAGGGGGTAGCGCGTACGCATGTGCGTGCGCGGAAATATTACGAATATGTATGTTAGTGACGCAGCGTGGTGTGCTAGAAGTACGAAGAGGGGGTAGCGCGTACGCATGTGCTTATAAGTGCCCGAAAATATTACGAATAAGTATATTAGTGACGCAGCGTCGTATGCAAGAGTTAGGAAGAGTGGGTAGCGCGTACACGTGTGCTTATACGTGCGCGAATGGATATATTACGAATATGTATGTTAGTGACGCAGCGTAATATGCAAGAGGTACGAAGAGTGGGTAGCGCGTATGCGTGTGCGTGAAATACGTACCCAAAATATTATGAACTTGTGTGTGAGTTGTAGTCGTACCAATTGGTGACGCAGCGCGTCTTCTACGTGATACTATTCCTGTTTTTTTCCTTTTTGTTTCTTTATTACTAAATTTAAATTATCTTGCTTGTATTTGTGTGTTGTGCTGACATGTGAGTTTTCCACAGCGAATTCGGAGTCCCCGCAGCAGCCGCAGTCGCCGCGCGCCGTCCGCAAGCGCTTCGGCTCCGCCAGCGAGGAGACCATACTCAAGGTGAGCGACGACCACAGGCATACGCACAACCACGTGTATTGTATTACAACATTAATCATTCAACATAATATTTTATTTATTTTTATTTATTTCATTTATTTATATGGAGAACGATACACAAAACAAAACAACATTATGGACAAACAATTACATATTAGATATTATACAATATTAAGTTACAATTCTATAATTAATAAATTGTTTCCTTGGAGTCTCACTGAGAACATACAATTGTTTTTTTTTTAATTTTGAAGTGAGAGCAATGTAACATAAATTAATTAATATTATCTTCATGTATAATTTCTTTATGTTATTTTTATAGACATGTCGGGAGCACGAAAACATATCGATTTAATTAAAGTAACAATTATTTTGGACATCCCTTTCAATTTCATCTGACTCACAAACATTACCAGGATCACATAAGTAGTCGACAACTCTCGTATTGGGAACTACGATGTAAATTGGCCAGTTTGCCACGCGATAACACCTCCATCTAGCTAATCTTATCTTATCCCACATAAAACTAACAGGAGTACGAGCCTGCTCTTAGGTTCTATTTCCTAACTACCTGTATTGTTTAAACTCCTTCCGTTACACAGGATAGGTACTTCAGTCTAGCTCTGGCAACTAATTACCAGGAGCGCATAAGTAGTGACTTAGCGTTTGTTAGGGCGACTGCATCGCGACAGTAGCAAAGTCGCCGCGTCTAAAAGTCGCGTGTGTGCTGTGGCCTTACACAGGTGAACGGCTGTTTACACCAACACATGACTTACTTTCGTTACCACATCCTGAGGACATGACTCTTGGATTCTTTTACCTAACTACCAGGAGTGCATGAGTAGTGAACAAATCTAACACAGCAGGTGAGGCGGCGTGACCGGCCTCTTCTCTATAGCGTGTCTATAGCCGAAATTCGATTAGGACGACATTATACTTCCATATAGCTCCAACTAACTACCAGGAGCACATAAATAGTCAGCAGGTCTCATCTCACAGCAGGTGAACGACTGTTTTCACCTACACGCGCTAGCTTCTTCCGTGTCAGTCATATTTCCGTCCATCTCCGTCACCTAACTACCAGGAGCGCATAACTAGGCTACAGGTCTAACCGACTGTCATATAGCAGGTGAACGGCGGCGTTGGCGAGTGCGCGGGCGCCGAGTGGGAGTCGTTCAAGCAGGAGCTGCTGCGAGAGGTGCGCGTGCAGGTGCAGCAGATGAAGCGGGAGATACTGGACGGTGAGCGGTGATGATGATGAATTATACTGTAAGGGGGCAGACGAGCAGTGGGAGTCGTTCAGGTAGTGCGCGCGCAGGTGCAGCAGATGAAGGGGCAGTACGTTATGCTTTACCACGCTTTAAGCACACGATCAGGGGCATAAATAGATAGGCAGAGCCTAATCAAAAATTTTCTAGTCTCGGTGAAGTGTGTTACGTTATTGTTTTAAAACACTCCTTTCACACGGCTCGTCTTAAGGCGAAATGGGCTCCAAATTTGTCAATCCGTGCTCACGTATATTCAAAACGCAACCTTTGAAAACTATTGATTATCATATATTTTTTAGCTGTGGTTAATGTTAACAAAATTTGGCATAGTGCATTGGTCGTCGAAACACGATTAAAAAATTTTGCCTCGATAGAAAAAAATCGTAAACTTCAATGAAAAAACACTATTTCTGACGTTTCCATCAATTTTTAAATCCATACTATTCAATAACTATCAAAGTTATTTCTACAACTAAAATATTTATCTATTCCCAATAAGTAATCGAAGAAATCTAAGGAGTCACTTTTTTATATAAGCGTATGGTTATTTTTATAAAATGATATTAATTTAAATATTGTCTTTATTTTCGAGCCCCGTCCCCGCAAAATTAACTAGGTGGATCGCAATTGGGACCTATAGCGCCTTAAATCGGTTCATAAGAAGTAAGAACTCTAATAAACTCAAAATATTGAAGCGGACGAAGGTCCCACTTTGCTAGCCAATCTAATACCGTCTCTATTTCCACAGCTATAAAGTCGGAGTTCGCCCGCAGGTAAGATCGCCGTGTCGCCGAGTGTCACTAGTCTGAAGCAGCGGAGGAGGGACGGAACCCTAATGTACCGCCTAAACGGAGGGTAGGATGAGAAAAATACGAAAAGAATCGATTTTTTCGCGAATAATCGAAATATTGCTATTAAAATCGATCTTCTGCTTAAAATCGATATATCGACATTGAAATCGATTTTCTTGCTTGAGGCGGCCCTAGACGATTCTGGCCCTCAATCCATTCGAGATTCCAGATTCCATAGAGACGGCAATTACTCTACATGATCAATCATATTGTTTTGTGCAAAAAAGTAACTTCTTTAAACTAGTGTTCAATGAATGCGCCATTTTAATAATATTGCGCAATACTGCATTGTCTCAAGAGGCCGCCTCAAATGAAACATTGATATTAAAATCGATTGCTAGTAATTAAATTGGAATCGATTTTCACGCGGTCGGGTCTTAGGGTTGCTAGCGTCGAGGTGATGATAATTGCGTAAAAAAGTTGTTTCTTTTTTAATTTTATACTTAAATATATATTTATTCGAATATGTACGTAGGGTAAGGATTGTGTTGCTGATGGTTTCTGAATAGCAAACAAACTAATGACTTTACTGTATTTTTTTTTCATATTGGCTGGGGGGCCAAAAATATTGTCTGACAATCAGTATTAGCCCAAAGAGCTGAATGAATTTGTGACAAGTGATTACTGATGCCCCATAGACCGTGCTGATAACTGGCAACCAAATATGTTCTTTTTTTTAATACTCTTTAAAAAATAAAAAGTTCTTTATTCGAATAATGGCGGGAAATGCTTTAAAAATGGAACACTATTCAAAAATCGTCAGTAAGAAGTCAAATATGTGTAATAATCGACTAGCGTTACATTGTATCTAGTGTTATTGTATTTATTAAAACATGACACAGATTATCAAAGTACATTTGATGTTTATACTTTTTAAACACAACTGACTCAACGTTGAAACTGACAATTCCTTCAAAGATCAATAAAAAAATCTTCAATTCAAAGACTTTTATAATCTGTGTGATATGAAACGGTAGAAACTAAGATGTACCTTACAAATTATTATCATATTTACGCAAGGCTTTTTGTCGAGTGGTGTTTTTGACCTGCCCCCCACTTCCCCCTTATATGGTCTTCCATAAGCATAAGTAATTTCACATGCAAAAGCTTCCGCGCACAGCATTTTACAATATTTAATCTCCTATGCATAGAAAATACATATATAAGTAGTACTGTAGCCATATTTTAATATCGTACAATGTGTTAGTAGTATAAAATATACACATTGATACTGTGAAAAAAACGAGCCAAGTTCATTCGAAATATTGAGATATCCAAGAATTATTTAATAATACTAAAATTTGTGTTCACAAGGTAAGAATGAGACTCAATAAAATTAACCTACTTACCAGAAAATGAAAAGAATATATGTCAGTCTCTTTGTAGGCATGCAATTGCGTTTCTTCGAGTGAAAAATGACAACAATTCTAAAAAAATCATTCAAAAATACAGCAAATTATCCCGCTCTCGATAATTTCTTAAAAAAGCAGATAGGCCAAACTAGTGTTAAGCTTATTTAAATATCGCTCGACAAAAAGCTGTATACAAAATATATCACATAGTACATGTAACAGTACAGAACTATAGACACGTTAGTTGTTAAGGAGCTGCGTTGATGATGTGAATATGATACACATAGGATTGTGAACCAGGGTAAATTCATTAGTCGAAAACTTAGGATACTGCCTTTTGCTTCATACATGTGTAACGTTGAATCCAATAAGCAAGAGTATGCAAAACTATATAAACAATAGCTAACTAGCCCGCGCCATTTATCGAATAAAATATATTTTTCATTTCGATAAAACATACACATGGAATTTTATAAAAAAACGAGCGTCACCTAACTTAAGTATAAAATAATCTAGAACTATTTGCAGACTGCACGGCTTTCTTAAGCTAAATTAAACTCAGATGGCCACTAACTGTGATCCTAATACGTACAACTTACTCGCACCTAGCTTTCCATCTTCGCGCACATGTCTTCAAATAATTTAGTATACAAACAGCACAATAAACGTATTCACCATCATCAACGCACCACGATAAGCGGACTGAAAGATCATTCCATTAAAAAAGGTCGCACCGGTCTAAGATATTGGACACCATTTTTTAATAGAAATTTACATGTTTTTTATGATAATCCTCTTTTGGGATTCGCACATTTCAATTTTATACTGGTGCTTTTTGTTATTCCGGGATTTTGTTGTCCAAATATGCATTTAATGTTAGCGTACAATGTTGGTCTTACTCTTCATCAAGATGTCTTGGGGAAAAGTGGGACTAAGCCAAGATCATTTATGGTCCAGTATATATCCAGTATACTTGTGTGATATTTTTATTTTTAATTCATGTGTTTACGGGATTTCTTCATTAAATCATATGATTTTGGGGGTTTTATTGCACAATTATTATGGTGATACTATTTACTGATTTGGAAAATTAAGAGGTTCTATGTTCCGTTTATTGTTTTGGTATTTACAGTTATGTCGTGCCTTGGTGCTCAATAAAATTTATAGTTGCATGTATCAATTGTACCTAAACATGCATAATATATCTTTATTTTAAAAATGTCAACATCTCAATATCAAGAATTTGTTTATATTACTTTGACGATGATATAGCAAGCATTTAGTATAACTTTAGTATTATTATTAGCTAAAATTTTAATTTCTTCTCTTCTAGATCATATTGGTTTGTTGAATCAATCCCCCAAATCATAAACATTAGTGATATATTAATGTAAGTTAAACATAGTATTAATTACCTATAATAAAAAACCTAACCAAATTTAAGTTCAATCATTTATATATTTGTATTGGTCTCACATATGTCAAAGAATGTACCTAAATGATCTAACGGGCCTAGGTAACCTAGGTATGCCTAATTGTAGTTTTGGTGTATGCTTGAAGGCTCTAAGCGTTCTATAATTGTTTTTAGGATTTTTTTGAACTTGGCCGTCGCACTGCCATGCGCTCTTTAATAGTACAAGCTCGATTTAAACTGCCTAAACAATGGGATTTAGTGATTTTTGCGTAGTCCCATCTAAATTAAGTACTTAGCATTTTAGATGATGTAACTAAATTATTAACTCAACTAAAAAAAAAGACTCAAGTAGACAATATTTACACTAAGGTTTGAGTTGGCAAAATTGAAACTGATTGCGAGCTTGGACTATACTTTAATTTTATGAAAAATATCGAGATAATTAAATATACATTCCAGAAGTTTGAGACAACGACTTATTTGATGTTCTATAAATATCTCTTGGTTTTTTGAACAACTCAACTGTAAAAAAATACTAGTTGAAAAGTTTTTTTTTTCAGTTGAGAATTGAGATGTGTATTCCGTTTTATTATCTAATTTTTAGATAGTACATCGAATTGTGTGATGAGATTTGAAGTTTCTAGATTGATCTTAAAAATCCAGACTGCTCAGAGCAGGTATCTTTTCAATCATACATATTCTACTAAAATGTGTACTTTCTGGGGTGTTTATTTAAATATCTCAATAGAAAAAATGCTTTTACACGGCACCGCGTTTGCTTTGTGTACAGTGGGTAGTTTAGAATTACTTAAATGTACTACGAATTATATTGAAATTATAACAGATATTTACCGCTGTATCCATATGTGAGGTTTTCAACTGATGTTAAAGGTGGCTCAGTTAAAAAAACTATCAACTTTACTAACTTTGAAAAAAATATTGGCATTATTTTTCACTTTAGCACAATCATATTTTTTTTTATCTGAGTCAACTTTTCATTTTTGTGTGTGTCATAATGTAATTATTAATTTTCATAATATTTATTAATTATTTGTATTGTTAACATTTTGAACAATTTATAATAATTAATCAATGTACCAAACCTACAATCCTGATTGATCCAAGGTTAGCTGCTTATACCCGCAGTAGTCAATTTAGTTCCTAAAAATTCCATTGCGCAGTGATCGGCAAACTTCGGGTCAAACTATTTATGTATAATTTAATTCTGACAGATTTGTGTATTTTTTCCTGTGACATTAGTTAATTTATTTAAAATATGCCATATAGTTTCTACGCGTGATTTTGTGTATACGAACTGTCTCACGTTATCTCAGATAAAAAAAAAACTTTTTTTTGTGATATCATTCATTGTAGAGAAATGCTTAAGCAGCGGTAAAACAACGACCTTTATTTAAGGGTTACCATGTGGTATATTTAAACGTCGAACATTTTTGTAGTCCAATGTAAATAGTCTTGAATTATATTTTTTTTTGTGATTGCAAAAATTTTTTTTTGTTCCTTTTCCCTTACTACTTTTCTGTTATATATTTTCTTGGCTTGGTCGTTAAATTTATTTGTCCTATCCCCATTTTATTTTCTTTTTTCGGTTGTTGTCGCTTCTGTGGATACACTTAGTTCACAGTTCTTAAAATATTTCTAATACAGAGATAGCTTCACCTATACTACATGTATTTGTTCTATATAAATATATAAAGTGGACATAGTGGTTACAGCTCCTGAGCAAAGTGGGGATTTCGTAAATTATTTCTTCTTAGTCGATATTTCGTTCAATGCTTCAGATGTATGATGAAGTTATTTTCACCAGCTTATCTTGAAAACTGGAAGTCAGCTGAAACCAAGTTGGATTTTTTAATGGTAGAAGCAAAAGTACTGTAAATACCAACTTTACTTAATGTAAACATTATTTAATATATAAAAAAACTGCATATCTGCATGGGAAGTTCTGAAACACACCATTGAGGTAGCTGAAAATGTTTCATGACATATCTGAAACATTGTATGGGATATACTGGGAGAACTTGGTCACGGAATTCTGTCGCTTGTTCTTGGGCCAATACGTAAACGTCACAATTAAAAAAAAGACCTGTCGTTTACTGGCTCAAGATGACATTCTTTTTTTGTAAGTTTTAAAATTACACAATCACGATTAAAAAAAAAGTTAATCAACTCTTATTGGTTTCGACTTGTAATATTGTGAAGGAATCTTACATTTTAAAGTTTTTTAAGTTGCTTGAAAGTCCTTCTTGTTTAAAAATACGATAACAACATATTATGAAGTTTTCGTAAAAATATATTTACGGATACAAAAATCATTGATTCTAAGAATATTATTTGGTAATTCCATTGATAATTATGACGAAATTGTGAACTGAAAGAAAAAACAAAATTTAAAAAAATATTGGCGGGAATATAAAGATACTTTTTTAATTCGTTCCTCTTGGAACAGGCTAAGACCAGAGACCATTCTGCTTTTTCTATCGTATTTTTTTCACTGTTTCCTCCTTATGGACAGGCTAGGATCACGAGGCTATACCGCCTCTTTTTCAGTCATTGAGTATTTGCTGCCAGTGGCAAATATAATTAGTTTTTAATCACCATCTTGAGCCGGTATATAATTTTGCCATCACACATTCTAGCTTACCCGTGGTCGTTTACTGTAACCGTATGCTTTTTGTTATATTTGTAAATATTACATATGCTGGAGTCAATAAATGAAAAGTAAGTGATATTATATGTTGTTTTATTGTATATCCTCCATCCAGCTGTGCTGTCGCGTTTCGTGCGGTTTGAGTGGCCCATTGGGGGATGGGTAAGAAGTCGCGTCTGCATAATATGTGGA
Source organism: Calycopis cecrops (assembly GCA_001625245.1). Taxonomy (NCBI): domain Eukaryota; kingdom Metazoa; phylum Arthropoda; class Insecta; order Lepidoptera; family Lycaenidae; genus Calycopis; species Calycopis cecrops. The sequence continues at coordinate 1,025,718 of LUGF01057646.1, read as the reverse complement.
TGTTAAGGGGCGTCGGTAGTCAGCAAATGGCTCCTATTGCTCGTTTGTCCTCCTGTGCTATAAAAAACATATCTACTTAAATACATTGGATGATTTTTAGGGTTCCGTATCTCAAAGAGAAAAAACGGAACCCTTATAGGATCGCTTTGTTGTCCGTCTGTCTGTACGTCTGTCAAGACCTTTTTCTCTAAAACGCGTGAAGGGATTTTTGTCAAATACGGAAGTCAGTTACGTCTTGATGCCTTGAAAAAATCACACTTCTAAGTTAACGCAATAAAAAGTTATAGCCAATTATGCACAAATTTTGTATGAAAACGTACTTTGTCGAAAACCAAAAAATTATCGAGTACTTCCAGTTGACCTGGAGTTGTGAAAAGAAGTAAGAACTTATATAAGAATATATAAGAATAAATCTGAAAACTAAAAGATAATATGTAGATCATTGAAAAAATCATTATCAACTTATAACTGTAATTCGTTGCCTACTAAATGTGTGTGAGCAACCGCTTATATACGTTTGTCAACTTAAACGACAGGTGTAAAGTTACAATAATTGAAAACCATGCATTACGTTTGGATTACGGAACCCTCGGTGTGCGAGTCGGTCTCGCACTTGGCCGGTTTTTTTTAAATAAATGCACAAAATTGCATGTCCTGCAATCGTTTTTTTTTTTTTGGTGTTATAAGGGGACAAACGAGCAGTCTGAGATTTTTTCATGACTACCGACGCCCATAGACATCCGCACAGAGGCCATATAGATGCGTAGCCCTCCTTTCACCTTCAAGGGCCACCGGCTACCTACACTTACCCACGAAATACGATAGCACCACTGACACTACGCTATCTCGTATAAGCGAGAGGTACCTCCCCGGTCCTGTGGCCACGGCCACACCACAACCTCTTGTATGCCTGAAATATCAACCAACAGCAGAATCTTCTGTACCCTTTGCGTATTTAACGAACAGGAGAGGCCACCTGTAGGTTCCCTTAAGGTAAAAAGACCAAGGGTCCGTTTCGGGAACACACAATGAGATGTTTATGAGCTAGTGTGAGCTTTTTGTGTGCGTGCACAGTAGCTGAAGATAGCGTGTCAACGGATACGCCATCATTTGTGGTCATTCTCCGTAATAAATAAATAAATAAATATCTGTGGACTTTATACACTACGTTAGCCTAGCCCCGTGCTAAGTACCGTAAGGACTTGTGTTACGGGTACTAGATGTTTTATATATTTAAGATTTTTAATATAGAAACACATATAATACATAGATAAACATCCATGACCAAGGCGGGATTCGAACCCGCGGCCCCTGGCGCAACATGCACCACTTATCCGAGCCCTGTACCACTGCGCCAGCCTGGTCGTCAAATCGC
>LUGF01057646.1:1009350-1022153 GCA_001625245.1 Calycopis cecrops | reverse complement strand
ATACCGCAAAGGCTTGTGGGGCCAGGCCAGGCTAAGAGCTCAACTGAGAAGTCCCCCACCTGTCCCTCTGAATCAGCAGATGGCGGCGTGGATCGGTGTCGTGCTCCTTTCGAGTACGGGGGCCAGGGGTCAGGATATATTCAGGATTGTAGCAGGTACTGTTCCGAGGCAGTGAGTTGCCAGTACATCCTGGACCCTCTAATTATAGCAGCTGAAGGCACCCGCAGGGGTTTAGTCGGTATTACACTAAGTGACAAGTGTCGAATCCGACATAGATGTAGGGACCACCCGGGCTCCTAGGTATCATACGTATTGTATAATGTATTCCTCTGCGCACTGGAGAGTTGTATAGGGGATGTCTATGGGCGTCGGTAGTCAAGAGAATGGCTCCGACTGCTCGTTTGTCCTCCATAAACTATTACAAAAAACATCCAAGCCGAGTGATATTCCAATAATTTAGTGTGAAGTTTTACTGTTTGTTTCGCAGTTGCTGTTCTGCTGATCAACAGCAAATTTTAAATGAATGGTATGATGTTGAATAAAGATTTTCTATTTCTACAATGCGATATTCACCTCTCGCTCACACCATCCACAGTTACACTGCCGAAAAGTGAGTGACGCTATCGCGTTTCGTGCAGTGAGTTTCCGATGGCCGATTGATCCGCATATATTATGAAGTTTAGGCAGATGTACTTACACCGGTAGTCAAAAACTATTTGACCTCTATAACAAATATTTTTAGAATTTTTATCAGCAGCAAAGGTGTCTAAGAGCGCTTTCACACAGGCGTTTTTGTCGTGCGACTGAACCGCTGCACAGCGACACTGTTCACATTACAGCGTCTGCAGCGCGGCTAAGACGCAACAGCTGCGTTTTACAATCGCGCTGCAGACGCCTATTAAATTTGGGGTGATTAGCTAATTTCCAATATGTAACCCAACGGAGACGCATCCTGCCGCTCATTTTTTGACTTCTCCGTCTTCTCGAATACAAAGACGAAGAAGGCAGCGCGTTGTACACGCACCTGCAAGCTCGCAGCGCTACAGTCGTGCTTGTAACGCGCAAACGTCGCGCGGCTCCTGAGCGGCAGCTGCGATTTTGAATAGGTATGGATACGAGTCGTGTTACTGCAGCGCGACTTGTTCATGGGTCAACTCACACCACCATAAAGAGCGGCGAAGGGCAGCGAAGCGGAGCACAGTTTATGTGGCATATGAATTTCAACTATATTTTCATTACTATATCCTCGACTTGTGGAGCATTCCAGCGACTTCCCGAGCAGTCGCGGGAATCAGCGCGCCTTCCCTACCGGGCGGGTCGCTTCGCTTCGCCACTCTTTCGGTGTGAATTGACCCTTAGGCCGCCGCTCGAATCTCACGGGCAGCGGCGGCCGCGCGAGGGTGGTGAACTCTTTTCGACGGTCAGTCCATACGATTTCATACATAACATCTCGCCGCTGCCCGCAAGATTCGAGGCAGTGGCCTTAAAAGCGCTACAGTTGCGCGACAAAATCGCCTACACGTGAAAGAGCTCTAAATAAAAATGGGGACATAAAAAAGACATTTTAATAAAATCAAATAAAATTACAGAAAACACAACTTCAACGTTTATATAAAATAATATTTCCAAGTGAAACTGACAATAATCCTCAGATGTTACAAGCCAGACCCACTGATTTCCACAAATCCTAAATATTTAGATGTAGGTACATACATTTTTTTTAAATAGACATTTCACTGAGCAAAACATCTTTGATAAACACTGATCTTTATTTTCTCATAAAACAAGAGGTAAAGTTAATCCCATTCGTTTAACTCAAAATAGATATTTTGTAAATAAATATTGTCATTGATACAATAATAATAGAAATAATAGCCAAAGTACATTTTCTAAGTAAATATATAAGTGAATCAACAAAATCATTTAAAATATGTCACCCAAGTTAACTTATGGATATACAAAATGGTAACACATCCTTTCATTTATGTCCCAGAGTTTCATACGGATCGCTTTTCGCTCGAAATAAATTGCATTTTGTTTTTTGTTTTCTTTGAGCATTTTTGTGCGTCACAATCACTTGATTGTGGCATCATATTTACTTTTTTTTATTCATTTTTGTGCGTGGAAATGGCGGCAATAGGCATAAAATTAATTATGTAATGTCATATGCCATTAGTCATTACGTGATAGACATGAAATTGACTTTTTGTGTCAAAGGATTTTTTTGATCTGAAATAACATAATAATAAGGGACAATATTTAAAAGTCCTGCAATAAAATTGTCAGAAATACGTTACAAATTATATTTCTACAGCGATCAATGGCGATCAGTATGAAATTCGGTGTTGCCATATAAATACACCTTAGTTTCTAATTAATAGAAGCTCGAAGCGTGTTTTATTCCGAGTTATCTGTTATTGCACTTACAACATCGATCACATTGTGCTTTAGCACTTACAACTAAAAATATAATAAAGATTAAAGGTGGTTGAAAAAAATATTTCTATACTGGTAACCCAAATTGGCGCTAGCATAGAGGTGCTATAGATACAGCAGCTTGTCGGGGTTAGAAAGAGATAAAGTCCAAATACGTTATCCGTCCTACTCTACACGCGCATGTGTAGATAAGCAGATTATCTCGATATTTTTGTTCTAACCGTGAAATGTGAAACCCCAAAGATACCAAAAATCTTTTCACATCACTGTGGTTTCCGACTTCTCCCATGCTATATCTGTAATAAATCTATGATAAAACTAATTTATATATTAATTCTCCATATACCTAGAAAGCGCCAAGTTGTATTTGTCATGAAGTTTCTTACGTACTAAGTCTACGTTATTCGAGTACACGCATATTTCGCGAATTTTCGAGTGCCAGAGACACAAGTTACACAATAAAAAGTCATACAAACTTAAAAGTACATTGTTTTCGTATATATTTTAAATAAATAATATCTGTATATATCAATAAATTAGTATATTCAATTTTAGTAAACCATTAAAGGGATGAAAGTAAGTTACTAAAGAAGTGAAATTTCTTAATTTTTTATAGTAGATCACGCAAAATCTTTACAGTTATAGACAATTTCAAGCGTTTACTACGTTTTACGTTAAAGTTCGTTACAAATTAAATAGTTGACATTTTTTATGTATGTAATTTGACCTTTTATTTTAATTCTTCTAGAAATTTCACTTCTTTCCGTCTAATTTGTCATGTAAACTTAGCAATAGATTCGATTCATTTAAACAAATGTGGTAACTAAAGTATTGTCGTAATGGTCGAGGTAGCGTGTCACATTGTAAACTTTTAAGAAAATGGCAATGCTTACGCAATACAAAGGTGGGCTCTAGCGAATCCTAAATTAATCTAACGCCAATAGTGAAAGCAGAGATGTAGAAGTGAAGGAACCTAGGAGAGGGCGCTAGTAGCGAACTACTGAGAACACAATCTTTTACAACAAATATATGATTACTAAACAATAATTTTATTAATTTTTAAATATATAAACTAGACACTAAAATAATTATTTGTAAAAAAAAACATTAAATATAAATTATTGTGATGTTTTATAGTTTGGTTAGCTAGTGGCGCCCTCCGTGACGAAACTACGTATTGTTTCAGACTCCGTTTTACGACGAATCCTCAGACTAAATAACAGTCTATATATTTGTAAAAAAAGCATTTTCAATGTAATGTACGATTGTACTTAAGTATATTTTGTTAAGTAGATTTCATTATTTGTGCAAAGCATATCACAACATTCGTATATTCTTGTCTGTATATGGTGAAGAGATGTAAGCCCTGTAAAAGAAAACAGTTTTTTAATATTTTACAAAAAGGGGATAACATTGGCAACACCATGCGATACATTTGTGAAAGCAAAAAAAAACATATTTTTGCAACAAACGACGTAAATGGCTCATTTTAGCTTGTGTGTGACAAAAGCTTTAAGGATTTTGAGCTATATCGATATCTAATCATTGCTATACAAGGTTGGTAAAAGCGAGATGCATTAAATGAAACCACATATTTAGTGTATAATTTCCATGTACTATAAACAGATAAATCGGAGCAATAGTTAAGCCACAAGAATTTTTTAAATTTTTTTCTCACTACGTACACGCTGTATCGCAGCTAATCGCCGACTATGGCCGAGGTCATTGACCCCGTGATCGCTGTAGGCGCCCGGTACAAAGAGTGATAACATTTTCTCGCTATTTAACTTGCTTGAAAAAAGTATTTTCATATAAGTACTTGTCGTAAACTTTTTTAATAATTTCGGATTAACTGTAGGCACTTACAGTATATTATGTGGTTTCATTTAATGCCTCTCGCTCTTATCAACCCTGTATAACAAAATTTGTGGTTCAATTATTGCCGAAATTAACTAAACTACCAAAGATCAGGCACTGGTAGTAGAAAGTTGTTATTTTTTTTAATATAACATTATTGTATTTATGCAACTGGTTTGGATATAGAATAACTATCGTATTATTATTTTCTTATCGTTACAACAAAACGGCACGCTAAAATAAACAAAAAAGTCATGCAAATTTAAAAAAAAGTCACAAAAATTGCAAAAATTATAAAAATAAGCACGTTGCTTTTGGATTATGCTTCAATAGTTATAATGTAATCATGTAACAACATACAGATTGCTCCATGTTAAGTGCAAAACAATGATTTACGCCTCAATTTTTTTAAATCATATCACACTGACACAGCTTATCACAGATGAATGTTAATAAAATATTTCACGATACTTCAAAAAAATAAAAAAAAAATGATCAGAACTATTTTATTAAATTTTAAGTATTTTTGTAATAAAGAAATAAAAGTAGTAAAAAAACTCAAATGTCCTGATATCATATACCTACGTAATTTTTTAAGACATTTTTACTTTTTACCTACTTTTTTTAATCATCTGTGATACGCCACACACATACATGCCAAAGCCAAACATATAAAAATGCGACTACGGACTTTATTATGTGTAAAAGACCTGAATAACTTGATTTTTTTTTGTATTTTTTGTAATTTTTTCTTGCAGTCTTCTCGCTTAGTTTGCTTATTCATTTAAAACAGGGAGCATGGATCTAGAAATCACATTTTTTATTAGTATTATATAAAAAACAATGGATATACTATGTGTATGGTTGATTTTACATGAAAAGCATTATGTATGGGTCTAGAAAAAATATATAATAAGAAATAGGCTATATTATATGGATAGCAAAAACTTGTCTGTCAGCATTAATTTAACTTATACGAGTAATGTTCTGAGTTATATTAAATATACAAGGTTATTGTTGTAAAACTAGCAAACTCTTGACAATAGATAGCTAACATCACATACAACTTAGTTCTATGATTTTTCAATGTTTTTTTTTTCAAAAATAAATATTAATATAATGGTCCATATGATTGTTATAAACTCTACGCGCCTAATAAAGAGCAGTTAAGAAGGAGAGGCGGCGCTTGCATTTTTGAACATAACTTATAATTGAACACTACAATAAAAACTTTAAAAATTATTAAAAATTTTGTCGTAGAACAATGCAAGGCGCCTACGATGTTAGCTATCTATTGCTAAGAGCTTGAGAGTGGTTTAATAATAACCCTGTAAATGGATAAATGAATAAGACAGACAAAATCGACAAAATAAATAAATTGGCTTAATATATCGGTCACTCAGTAATTTACTTCTTGGATCTATATGCATTATTTATTTTACATATTTATAAAAATTCGAAAGAAACTCGAAATATATACTCGAAAAATATGTCTTTCAATCAAGCGTATATCCGCTTAAAATAATATTAAGCTTACTTGATATTTAGATATAAAGGAACGTGGAAGGAACCTAGTAGAGTCAAAATTACTAAAAAAAATATTATGGCTTTGAATCATTACGCCAAAACTACGAAAATGACGAACACAAAATTATAAAAAAAAAACTACATGTACCTTCCATTTCCAAAGCTATGGGAATGGGACCTTGGCAGCATAAAAAAAATTATAAATATAAGCGACATAGCGAAAAATTAATACTTCAACAGCTTACGAGATTTGCAATGGACAAAATATCAAAAAATATTGCAGAATAAAAGTCACTTAGTTTACTACAAAAGAAATTTAATAAGTTCATTCAAGAATATAATAAAAAATACTATTGAATTACTACAATAACTTTAATAAAAATACAACCAGGATAATATTTAAACATCTCGTAAACTAATTTTGCCATTTTTAAAATTTCTTTATTTTAATAAGACAATAAGATGTCTTTTTAAAACGCAAGCATGAGGACTACATAATGAATATTCATGAAATATTTAAATTTATATGTCGAAGGCAAGAATCAAAGTATTAAAATATTTTAAGTCAAATCAACAGGTAACTAATTTTCATAAACTATATCTTAACAACGTTGCTACACGATAATTTGTGTTTTTCAAAATCACTAATTATGCAATATTAATGACAGCACCGTGCCAATTTTGAAGATTGCCCAATAATTGAATGCAACCTGCATTCAATTGAGCAATATTTGATCTACAGATCGCTTTAAAATAAAGTCAGTCTGAATTCTCTTTCACTTTGAATCTTGCGTTCCAAATTTAAGTTTACGTAAACAATACTTACCGTAGATATACGTAGCTTGATAATATTTCTTAAAAAAGCTAAAGACTATACTAGATTAGCGGATTATGACGTGGGATGTCTAAAACTAAGGTCTACAGGTTACCAGTTCAAATCTTGAGAGGCAGGTAATCTTAGGTAGGCAGTCAAAGAAAGTATTTATCACTAAGGCTGTATATTGTGCAATGTTTTAGCCTTACACTTTTGGCGGTAAAATCTAATGTCGCCATTTTAATAAATGAAATACTTTGCATCTTTTATATTTTTTTTTTCAAATTTCATTCCTAATTTCAAACAGATTCAATACTAAATATAATTCTAGTTTGTATATTAAATCAACTTAATATTTGCCTATTTGGAATACAAAAATCTAAACTCTAAAGGAATTTCTATTTTTTTAAATACATTAATAATAATACAATATAACTATGCGAATTCTAACACTATATCAATTACAAAATACAATACAAATTAGAACGTATAAAAATATAAATTTTCTAGAGTACCTAATCTATAAATACATATTATAATTTTTTTATATATATTAGTAATAAAGGTTATTTTTTATGTTCCGAAATGCAGTGTGCTACGTTGATGTTGAGGCAGAAAAGTCTTTAATTTTTGATGATTACTGACACATAGACATTCACGTAGTTGTATACTCGTCTCCTCCATTCTTGCCAGGGAGTCAACAAGATACTGCGGTAACTTAGTCACTGTCGCAATATTTTAATTATATATCAAAGCGAAATAAATTTGACAACAGTAAAAGTACTTACAAGTGCTCACAGTGCATTTCGGAACAGCCAGTAGGTAATTAGTATAAAATAGGGGTAAAAGTGAAGTAAGGGTAAATTTTTTACAGTAATTAATAATAATTATACTATTTTCGCACCATGATGATGTTTTAGAGTAATTAAAAAAAAGATTCTGTTACAAGCTAATTATAATTGTCAGTTAAAAATTGTCAAGCATTTGCTCATACAGCGAAAATAGTGTAGTGATTATAAGTAAGATAAGGTATAAAGTGTATACGGGGACATACAATGGGTATAGTACAAAGAGGGGTAAAATTGGAATAGGAGTAAACAGTACTTAGTATAAAAGAGGTAACAGAGAAATAAGGAATAGTAAAGCCCAAATACAAAATGGGGTAACAGTGAAATAAGGGTAAAATATAAATGACAGTTTTGAGAGGTAAAGTTATAATAAATGGTGTAACAATGAAGCACATAAAATGTGAATGATAACATGGGGTAACAGTGAAAGTAGAACTCACAGTTTCATGTTGTGGACGTTGGAATGCAGACAATTTAAAATGGAGTAGAAAGGGAACTGGTATAAAAAGGAGTAATATTGAAAGAAGGGTAAAATATAAGAGGGTAATAGTGAAACTACAACTCACAGCTCCATGTTGTGAACGGTGGAGTGCGGACAGGTGGTGGCCACTTTCACGTGGCAGTGCTTGTGGCACTTGAGCTGACAGTCGCGGCACTCGTACCCCTGCTTGCCGAGCCGCCGCGCTATCGTCTTCGTGCACACCTCGCAGACGGTACCGCTGAAAACAAATACAACACAATTTTTAATGTATATATTTTATAGAATCATTAACAATTCCTTTGATCATGATGATCTTTAGCAAAGCTTTCTGACTTGGCACGACTTATTTTAACAGATGGCGTAACAACGCGCGCAAGGTACAGCTAGTATATAATAAATATTGTGGAAAATTAGCAAAATTTCGATATAATTTATTTTGAAAAAAAATGGTCGTATTTTAATGAATATCATATTTTATTAAAAATTTTACTTGTAAAAAATAATAGGCCAGGATGGCTTGCCCCCTCCCCCTCTAGAATGCGTCGCGTGATTTATATGAACGACCCCTTATTTGATGGAAGACTAATATTCAAATCATTTTATTTGAATATAAGGGGTAATTAAGTAAGAGGTAGTGCCACGCTTCATGCATGGATGCATACGAATTTGGCCGGAACGACCGGCAAGGTACTTCTCGCTTACGCGATATCCCACGCCACTATAATGTGACAACCGTGCCGACGTGTTTCGCTCAGTGTAGCCGCTAGCACATGGAGGAGAACAGGAGGGCAATGGATCTGTATAACCTCTACGCGGATGCCTATGTTCGTCGGTAGTCATGGTGGTTCGGATTACTCGTTACCCTTTATACTATAAAAAAACCTACCCGCTAAGATGTTTGGCGATGAACGTGTGCTCGCTGTATATGTGCAGTTTGACGCCTTTCCGCCGCCACCGCGACCGTTGGGCCACAGTCAGCGGCACTAGGTAGTGCTTCTTGATGCCAGCCTCTATGGTCTCCAGCACCAGCGTGGAGGCCTCATGGATGAACGTCCTCGCGGACGCCGTGCTAAACCCTGACACTTCGCTGAGGGAGGATCTATCGTTTAGATTTATGTAAAAATAGATTTACGCAAAAAATTAGATTTACGCAAAAATAGATTAACGTTAAAATAGAATTACGTAAAAAATGATTTGCGTAAAAATAGGTTTACGTAAAAAGAGATTTACGTAAAAACACATTTGCGTTATACAAAAAATTTTATTTGGGTAAAATAAGAATGGAAAATTGTTAAAAGTATTATTTACACAGGTTTGAAACCATAGACGATTAGTTTTAAAAATACAGCAAAATTATTTACAATAAATTAGATAAAAACGTTAAAGTAATTAAAATTATTTTTTTAGAATATTATCCAAAAAGTAAGATAAAAAATATATCATAATTAAAATAATGATAATAAAACAATTTTACAACATAAAACAATGACAAAACATAAAAGCAAAGATAAAAAGCGTATGTACAGCAAAAAGAAAGATAGATTGATATAAAAGAATAGATTGATGTAAAATATATAGATTTAGTATGAAAGACCGATGTTACCAGATTGCAGTGCGTTTATCCCCAGCGTGAGTGTTGCCAGATGAAAAGATAGAGAAAAAAATATATTTAGTGCCGATTAAATATAGCAAGCACTGATCTCTAACATGGATAGCTGATGCAGTAGTTCGACATGGACCTCACTTGAACAATGTTTTGTGGCAGAGTTACCGACGAATTAACAAAAAAAATTTTTTTTTGAGACCCATGCTAAGTACCGTAAGGACTTGTTTTACGGGTACTAGACAACGGAAATATATTTAATATGTTTTATAAATTAAAAATTTTTTATATATTTAAGATTTTAATTATAGAAATACATGTAATACATATCACACACATCACACATCCATGACCCAGGCGGGATTCGAACCCGCGACCCCTGGCGCTACATGCTCCGCTTATCCGAGCCCTGTACCACTGCGCCAGCCCGGTCGTCAATAAATATAGCTAGTGCCTTTTCAAATATCAGCTAGTGCCTTTTCAAATATCTATATCTCTCCATCGCACCCGCGGAAAATGAAATGGAAAATAAGGAAATTAATAATGCCGTTCATAATTTTTGCGTATAAAACACAAATATGCATACTATAAAAAAAAACTGGCCAAGTACGAGTCGGACTCGCACACGAAGGTTTCCGTACCATTATTGTATGGGCACCCCGCCCAAGTGTTTAATTTTTTTTTATTTTTAGTATTTGTTGTTACAGCGGCAAAGCAAATACATAAGTTGTGAAAATTTCAACCTTCTAGCTACCACGGTTTATGAGATACAGCCTGGTGACAGATGGACGGACAGCGGAGGCTCAGTAATAGGTTTCCGTTTACCTTTTAGGTACGAAACCCTAATTAAGTAGGATACGTAAATGATATATTCTACTTAGTAGTTTGACGTACGGATCATGTTATTCAATTTAGTTATTTAGCCAGTGTACTGAGAAGCTGACTTATTCCAGTCCTATGCATCAGCTATCCAGTTACATAGCGATCAGTGGCAAGACGGCATTATCCAGCGATACAAAGCTGCAATTAGTGTTATTGTTAAGATTAAACGTCTCAGGTTATAATGTTGTCTTGCCGTGCCAGCAGTAAAACTAAAAATCTGCGCCTTGAGTATACTCCTTAAGAACGAACATGAAGACAACGAAAACACGACGTAATCGCGGTAAATCGTTACGCTGGACCGGTTACTGTTTCACACTATGTTACACAATTTTTTTGGCGTGCCTTGTATGATTCTTAAGAAGTATCCTCCAATATTCTAAGTACATCTATTTGAAAAGTGGATATTCCTAATTATTACTTTCAAATATTTTCTATACCTTTATCAATTTAAACGATTTACTCGAAAAAATTATTTAGTAAACAAGTTGTTTGAGTGGATTCTACTGTAGGGGTTTTTCCCACGTACCCCATAGGATTCCGTTTTTACCCTTTGTGCATGAACCCCTGTAAATGCATCGCTGGATTAAGTACGTAGCAAAAGTAGCAATTCCTGCTGCCCGCGCGCTTGAAGGGGCCCCATTATATAGTTAGCCTAGAATGCTCAAAAATTACGATCACATGATTACTTTAGTCTGCTAGTCGATTTTCTTTATGGATAATATAACCGTAGCGACAGCTACTCTTTTTTCGTGCTTAATCCGGCTCTGCCTAATTATTCACCGAATAAACATAGAAAAGAGATATTCAAAGAACCAATTGATTTATGAATTTTGAACATTTAGTCGAATTGCGTGATTTATATTTATTATGATACCAAGTGGCGTAACTGTAAAGTAGCAAATGAGCAAAATGCGGGCCGTAGGGGGCCCCCGTTAGAAACAGCGAGCAGTGCCCAAAGTTGGAACATTAATTTGTTAAGCTTCTCTCTATAATTAGACAAAGGGGCCCCATCTAATGCATATTCCATGGGCCCTGACTACGAGGCCCTCGTTCAGGAGCAGCGTCTTCAGGTAGATTATCTTCACTGGGAAACAGAGAAACCCCAATGAACATGCCATGGGCTCGAGGGGGCCCCCATTCAGAGAACAGTGCTCGCAGATAGAACATTAATTAAGCTTCTCAATATTATAAGACAGTGTAACCCCTTCTAATAGAAATGTCATGGATCATTCACCACGGTCATTCAGATAACTGTGCCTATTTATTGAGGCTCTCTATTTTAGAAAACTAAGGGGTCCCCATCCGATGAACTACCAGGGGCCCCGAACCATACAGTTACACCGCTGGTACCAACTGTGTAGTAGCAGACGTCACTTCAAACAGGACACAGTGGTGGATGGTGTGGATGATGGTGTATGTGGCCGTACCTTCTTGAAGTCCTGGACTCGTCCCCGGACTGCGCGGGCGAAGCCCCGGCGGAGTATACGTTCCTATTAGGCAGGGATAGCGCTTTTTCTGGAAAAATTATATGTTATTATATGTTAAGCATTTGTTTTAACAATATTTGTTCTATCACTTTGGACATGACTCAATAAATTATTTTTTCATCACATCTATTCGAAAAGAGCAGTTTGATCCTCGTAAACAGGGAGCAAAATAGCTCTTTGATCCCTAGGGACGGAAAGTGATTAGAATTTGGAACGTGGATAAAATAGTGTGTGTGTGTGTATGACCAGATAAGAAATTAATTACTATCCGGCCACACGGGTGTCATGGAGTCATGACGTCAAGGTGACCTTGATGTCATGAGGCCATGACACCCGTGTAGCCACACCATTTCGAACATCGTATGAACAAATCACTGGCTTTATGGCAAAATAATATGTCTTCGTTGGCGAAATTAAAAAAAAAACGCGGAAAATGATTTTTTTTTATGGTATAGGGGGGCCAACGAGCAGTCGGAGCCATTGTCATGACTACCAACGCCCATAGACATCTGCATAGGAGACAGCCTCTACACAAATGCGCTGCCCTCCTTTCTCCTCCCACCTCCATGGGCCACCGGCTACTTAAACACCGCACGAAACGCGACAGCACAGCTGTCACTTTACGCCAGTCTCGTGTAAGCGAAAGGTCTCCTCGGTCGTGCCGGCCCAATTCGGCTGCATGCAAGCATGCAGTGTGGCACTACCTCTTACTAAAATGATTAGTTGCAGTACTCATTTTCTCATAGAGGGCGATGAAAAGAAGAGTGTTCACCTCGGGAGCAACACTATTTTTGAAGCTCGAGTACTTTGAATCCCTCGCTGTGCTCAAGATTCTACTTTAGAATCCTTCGCTACGCTCGGGACTCTA